>JAODAL010048520.1:0-28946 GCA_025379985.1 Phyllomedusa bahiana | reverse complement strand
ACAAAATGTCGGGCTGCTCCCCGACTTATGCCCGAGTGCACTTCTTATGGCGGGATAGGTTTTTAATATACGAAGTTTCAACTTAGTGTGCTTCTGCCCCATAGATTTATCACATTCTGTACTTGATTACTCTATGGGGGCAGTAGCACACTAAGTTGAAATTCGTATTATGAACACCTATCTCCCATAAGAAGTGCACCGGGCATAAGTCGGGAGCAGCCGACTTTTGTGGATGTACATGCAGGTTCTACAGACATTTTTCGGTATTGGTTGAAAGAGTAGGAATCCAAGTAGAGGGGGAGATTGGAAAAAACGGGTTTTCGAATCAGAAAGCATTCTGGATATTAGAAAAATGCTGATTTCCCCATGGTCTTATTATAGACAGGATCTCCATTATATATATTAAATTTCAGTTATATTTAATTTACACTTTAATTTTTTTACTGAAAATTTTTAATATTTATTTTTAGTGTTTTTCTTTTTATATATACCCCTTTAATGTGCAAATAGATTTCAAATATTTCTTTCTGAAAAAAATTAAAAATAGGTCTATTTTATTATGATCCAAAATTTTTATACTTGTAGCTAAGTCATGTGGGAGGTTGGGGAGTTTTTTTAATTTCATTTTAATTTCCATTCCCCTTTTCATTTTTATTTGTAGTAACACTTGTTAGTATGTTTTTTTTTTTTAATGTGATATAAAGTTTATGAAAAATATTGCAAGGGTTTGGTAGTACAGGGGGGGGTTAAAATGGGAAATTTCCAAATCCTTTGGTCCATGGTTTTACTCCATTGGCTTTTTAAAACCGGGTAGCACATACTACTCTTAGGCAGTGAAAAAGGGAAAGTAGCCCGAAACGCGTCGCCGTTAAGGGGGGGGGCTGCGCCACTTGTGTCCCCTGTCCCCATTTATGAACTATTGGAAAAAAAGTTTTTTGCTACTCCCCCGATAACCTGAATGCGGGATTGCTTCTTGGAAAAATCTTTTGATTGCATCACCCACGGGTCGAAGGTGCTTTTGGTTTCCCGTGACCCAGGGATTGGAGCCTCAAAGGGGGTCCCCCGTACATTCATTACGGCTTACTACAGGTTGCCCAAAAGGGTCTTGTACACCCTATGTTTTTTGTGCGTTTTGTTTATATCGACCTAAAGTGGATCACTTAGCTGACAGAGCGATAAACCCGTTATTTCGAGACAGAGCAAATTTAAAGGGAAAGGGGGCACTTTTTGTGGCTTATACCACTTTAGTTTTTATTTTTTTTCTCACTCCCGGCTCCGACCCCATACAATTAAGCAGGCTCATCATGGTAAAAGAGAAAAATTAGCAAGGTGTTTGGTATATCCCAACACGAACTCTGCAGATGATGTGTTTTGGGGTTGTTTAAAAACTAGAGAAAATTTCAAGGCCAAGAATTTAAAACTATGGGGGGACAAAATTCCCTCAATATTATTTAGAAAAAAAATTACCCCACGGGCCTAAATAAGAAAAAATCCTACGTTTTTTTATCCCGACTCATTCCCCACAAATGGAATCGGTGCGACTGATTTTTCCCTTTAAAACCTTATAAAATTAAAATAGTGGTTTTTGAAACAACTAAATTAAAGGGGTGGACATGAATTTCATAAAATTAAGATTAAATTACAAGATCATAGGAACTAAGGACTTTGGGAAATTACAGATAGAATAAATAAAAATCTTGCTGCGATGGAAGAACATATTAGGGAAAATTTAAAAAAAAAAAAAAGTATCAAAGAAACCGGAAGACTACGATCTTAATAGAGGTTATTTGGAAGAAAGAAGAAAACACACAGCCCAAAGATCCATTTATTTCCCCAAAGTAAATCCTTCGTTCAAAAAAGGAAGTAAGTTTTTCAGATACAAACACCCCGACTGGAAATCGGATCAGATAATTCAGGATAAAGGGAATCCAAATACAAGAGCAAGATAGAGGGCGTTTAGGCTTCAAAAAACGGGGGGAGAAAACACCAAAAAAAAACAAAAACCCGAAGAAAAATGAGGGAAAAAAATAAGTAAAGATGGAACACAACAAAAAATTTAATGTGTAGTGTAAGCCCGATTTATCTTAAAACAACAAACTGCAAGTCTTAAGAAAGGGGGATAAATTTTTGTCCTCCACAGGTTTCCTTTATTCAACACGATTTTGGGACATTAACCTTTTTGTTCGTTTATTAACTGTCAAAAGACATTTCTATGATATGATCAGAAACACAATGAGTACTAGCCCAAAAGGATAATGCCATAAAAGATAATGAGGATTACGTGGGGCTAACATTCGGGAACAACAATCTAAAAATCTAAAAGGCCCTAGAAGGGAAGATGAGCAACGAAAGTAACTGTTGAAAATTAAAACAATTTAACTAATCCATTTTTCCCCTCTCAAATCAAGGTCGGGGCTAGGGAGTATTCCAAAATGTTGAAAGAGTCAAAAAAAAGCTCAAAAAAACACCCAAAAAACCACACTTAATCTGTTAACAAAGTTCAAAGTTTTAAAAATGATTTAAAAAATAATAAAAATCTAACATAAAAAAAGTGACAAAGGGGGAAGTATTTGTTATGGACAAAAATTTATATTTTTAAAGCAAGTACAAAAAATTTTAAAGGGGAAACACTAATACAGATTAATATAAAATGCCCCCTGGAAATACAGATTAAATTTTTGAAATTAAGGGGGATGGGGGGGAAATTGGGGTTTATACAGCAAAACAAAAAAAGTTCTTGAAATTAAAATCCACTACCCCTGTTTTTTGGGTACCTAAACTTCATAAAAAATGTATTCCCCCCTATCTGCGACCCATATACAGGGAACCCGGCATAAGTGAAAAATTGAGTACGGGGTCGCCCAAAACCTTCAACCTCTAGTAAAAAGAACTCCAGGGTTCTTAAAGGATGTACTACAGTCCTTAAATCACTAAAACATTTTCCTTGGCTTCTAAAAGACATGGGAAGTTTGGAGTAATAGCCTGTACTCCAACATTCCCCAAAAATCTAGTAAAAAGGCTATAAGTTTTCCCCCTTAAACAAATAGTAATATATGAAGAAAACTACAGCTATTTATAAAGATAGTATAGATTTTTTTTTGACAAAAAATTATTTCCCCTTTGATGGTAAATAAAATTTTTAATGACAACCCCTTGGGGGCAACATCTCCCCCTCCATGCAAAACTGTACTGGGATGGGGGGAGCACTATTTTATTTACAGCATAATAATCCATTTGAACAAGATCTATATGGACGGAGTTTATAGACGACCTGCTAATTATTGGGGTCAAATATAAACTTTTAAAAACCGGAATTCATAACTTATGTAATGACAATCCATGTAATCTCGATTTACCCCTAGGTACGCTAAATTTTCCCTTCCTTTTTTGGATTTGGAATTAATTGGGGATTAAACTAAGGGCTATCATTACAAATTATATAGGAAAACCAATATGGAAACCAATTATTAGAGCTAATAGCTGCCATTTAAAAAATACCCTTCCCAAACTATACCCATGGGAGAACATATACGAGCTAAAAGATCTTGCACACGATATTAATTACATAAAAAAAAGCTGAGACCATCAAAGATAGATTGAAAAAAAAGGGTACAAAAAAAAAAAAACTAAAAAAGTTACTAATCTAAAAAAATCAAAAACAAAAACAATTGTAGCGTAAAAAGGGGGGAAGGGAAAAAAAAAAGAAAAAATAAAAATTTTTTTTTTCTACCCCATATAGTTTGAAATTTAACAAAAACAAAAGTATATTCCACAGAAACTCAATATTTTAAAAAAAGGAGTATACTAGCTGAAATTTTTGAAAGGGGTTAATGTGTACCCAAAGTAAAAAACCATTGGCAAACTTTATAAAAAAACGAGTTTGTAAGACCGAACAAAAAAAAATGGTTAAGTATACAGGGTTTTATCCCTGGGTGAGATAAAATGCAAAATGTGAAAAAAACACAAAAAACACAGGAAATTAAAGTAATACTCCCCAACCAAAAAATGTACAAAATAACAAAAATTTTTGAATTGCAAACTCACCATCTGGGGAAGCCCCAATGTCAGAAAGGGAAGATCTATGTGGGTAGTGCCACGAAAATTGAAACTTGTATATATGAACACCTTTGCCCTAAGAAGGGGCACTGGGCAAAGTCGGGAGCACCGACATTTTTGGGATTCAAATCAGGTTCCCATAGACACTTTACGGGGGGATGTGGCATTGAAAGAGTAGGGAAATTTTAAGTAGAGGTGGAGTTGGGAAAAAGGTTCGAATCAGAGAAGCATTTGGATATTAGAATTAAATGCTAGATTTTCCCCCTGGGCTTAATTTAGACAGGACTCCTTATATATATTAATTTCGTTTTATATTAATTTACATTATATTTTTTACTGATAATTTAATATTTTTTAGTGTTTTTTATTTTAATATTGCCCATATATTGCAAATAGATTTTACTATATTTCTTTGCGATAAAATTCAAAATAGGTTTATGTTTATTATGCACCCTTTAATTTTTTATGCCCATAGCAAGTCCCTGGGGAGGTTTAAAGGGGGTGTTTTAATTTTACTTTTAATTTCCATTTTTTTCATATTTTTGTAGTAAAACTTGTTTGTATGTTTTTTTTTTAATGTGATATCATAATTATGAAAATATTGTCAGGGTTTGGGAAGTACCAGGATGGGGGTTTAAAGGGAAATTTCCCAGATCCCTTTGGTCCATGGCTTTACTCCTCTGGTATTTAACCCGGGAGCAATTTCTAACTCTTGAGGCAGTGAATAGGCAAGCTAGCCCGAAAACCTCGCCCATTTGAGGGGCTGTCGCCACTTGTGTCCCGTGCATTTAAAGTAACTATTGCCGAATAAAGTTTTTTTGCTACTCACCGTTTACACCTGAATGTGGTTTCTCGCTTCCCTTTTGGAAAAAAGTATGTTTTGATTGAAACCACCCAAGGGGGTCAAAAGGTGCTTTTGGTTTCCCGTGCAGCGGGAAAGGTATCGGAGCCTAAAAAGGGGAGTAAACCCGTCACCCCATTACGGCTTAAAACCGGGTTATTTCCCCAAAAGGGGCTTGTACAAAACCTATCGTTTTTTGTGCGTTGTATTTAGAAAAAAGTTATTTTGTGAAAAGGGACCGTCAGTCCCTGAAATTTTGTAAAAAACGAGAGGAAAATTTTTGGGATTGCCCTATTAGGGGCCCATTTAGCCCCAAAAAGGGTTAAAAAAAAACCTTAATTAGGGTTTTCTTATGGTTAAAGTATCACTCAATGGCTGTCTTCGTTTGTTAAAAAATGTGTATTAAAGAATACTTATTTTTGTTTGTTTTTAAAATGTTTTTGTTTTTGGGGTTTTAAATTGTATATAAGTTTAGACCAACCCCAGTGATCGACGTGCTTGGGGAAGGGGAGGAGTCCCCGAAACGTTCGGTTACTCTGTCCTGCCCGTTGCCGGTTTGTTAAATCGCTTCTGTGCTAGGAGCGGCCCCCACGAAAGGATTTTTAAAAGGCGGGCTATGCCGAAAGGAATAGGGCTGAGTATAGGGTTTATTTTTTTTTGGCAACGATTAGGACTTTATGTATATCGGGGGTAAATGTCTGTTTTTAAATGAAATCTTTAAAAGTTTTTTGGGTTTTTATGAAATTTGGCTTCCCATTTTTTTCCCAATTTGGTCTTTTTTAAAACCCCTTCCCTGAATCAGTAAAAAAAAATTATAAGTTTTTGAAAAGAATGGATAACACCTGGTTCACATCAATGATTGACATATCTGCTGGGCCCGGCAAAAAGAGGATTTGAAAAAAAAAAAGTCCCCCCAAATTGCACCAAGTTTTTTCAAAGGGCAGCTAACGGGTTATCAACTAAAAAGTTTGTCAACTTTTCAGAATTTTCTGTATCTTTATAGTTTTGACCTAGAACCACATTAACTTTTTACACAAGTCTTTAAAGTAGATGAAGAAAATTTAAAATAAACCCAAAAAAAAGCAATACTTTTTCACTTTTTTAATTTTCCTTAACAAGGAAAATTTTCCAAATTTGTAGTAGGGTGAAATTAGTTTCGGTTTTCGGGTTCCCCCCCTATGCAGCGGAAAAAAATATCTAAATATTCTCAGTAACTGTTGAATAGCCCTGAAAAATGCCTTAAAAGGGGGATTTTTCCCCACCCCCCTCCATACAAAAAAAAGGTTAACTTTGTTATGTTGGTGGGTCTCGCTTCAGGTCTTTCCACAACCTTTTATTGGATTAAAAGGTCGGGAATTTTTGACTTGGATTTTAAAAAACTTTTTTTGGGGATTTTTGCTAGAAATGACTTGAGTTAATCTTTGGGCCCAAAATGCATGACCCAAAATTTTCTTGATTATTTAAATTTTTTTGGACTTTGACCCGAAAATTTTCCTTTTGCGGCATTTTTAAAAAAATCCATCTTCCATCAATGAGGGCCCAAAGCCACCCTTGGAAAAGTTGCAGAAAAAACATTCCCAATCCGTGATACCAGCACCACCATGTTTCACAGATAATATGAGATTTTTAAGCTGCAATGAAAGTTTTTGCCCTTTTCCCCAAGAGCCTTCTGGCTTTTTCCAGATGTTTTCTTTAGGGGATTTCACGCAGCAGTGTTGTTTTTGGAGAGCAGCGCCTTTCCCCTTTGAAACCCCTGCAATCCATCCCCATTTTTCTTCGTGCCCCCGGGGGGGCAGATTTCATGTACATTAACACTAATTAATGTGAGAATATTAGGGTATGATCACAGGGGAAGTTTTTTCAGGGTGTTTTTTTGGGGCCTTTTTTTTTTGCTGAAAATTTAGGGCCCAAAAATATATCCTGTAACTTCGGTTATCATAGCTCCGTCCTCCCCGACACGTATTGAGCGTTGGGGATAATGGAGGTGAATGGGGCCGCCCCCTCCATGCTTTAGAAGTACGCACTAACCAGCGCGTACTTTTAAAACACCCGGTGTTTTTTTGCGTGTACAGTAGGCACCGCAATATGCCGTGTAAACATACCCTTAAACGCCTTGCTTCTGTCGGGATCTTTGTTGGTTGGTCACTCCTAGAGAGGATAATAATGGCTTTAAAATTTGGGCCCCCAATTTTTAATAATCTGTGGATTGAGGACGTCCAAACGTCTTAGGAAAAGGGTTTTGGATCTAATTCCAGCCTGATGATCATCAACAAATATTCTCCTGTATACATGCCATGATAAAATACCACAAATGGGTTATGAAGTACAACTTGTGGGGGAATTCCCACCTGATTTTTTGGACCCCATAATTGGGAAAAAAATCTATTCTAATTTTCACCGTAAAAATTTATTTGCTAATTTTAAAGTTTAAAAAAATTGTTTACCATTTAAATTTGATTTTTTGGGATATAACAATAATAAATCTCCCCTTTAAAGTGTGTGTCCCATGGTGACACTGCCACAATTTCCTGGTTTTAAAACAAATGGGGGGTAGTGGACCCCTTGGGCCCCCCACAGGCGGGGGTTACGGGCCCCCCACCAGGGAGCGGAGTCTAAGGGGGGCCCCGGTTTTTTCACCAGAGCGCCCCCCAAAGCGGGGGGTCTTTGCTGCGGGGGGATTCCAACGGTGGGGGTTCCCCCTGATGTAAATTTGCCTGCGGGGGTTTGCCGAGGTGCCAATGGGGTTCCGTTTTCTGTAGCAAATCGTAGTCGGGGAAAAGGCCCGAAGGTCGGGCAGGGAGCAAAGGTTTGTGGTCGATGGCCCGTGGGGAAAAAAGGGACTGGGTACATGGAGAAGGTTTAACGGGAAATTCTAGAAGGCTTCCTCGCATAGGAACGGGCACTATGGACTGGGAAAGGGTATGTTGGAGGTGGAGCAATAAAATAAGGCCCAGTGGCCGGAAAAAAAATTCCCGGGGACGCTGGCGTTTTAAAAATTTTAAAAAGACCCGCAGGGCCCCCTAAAAGGCGGGGCCGAGCGGCCCGGAAACCCGGGACGGATGCAAGGAAGGGGAGCGAGGTGCATTGTAAAGTGCCCTGCGTCAGGGGAGGGATTTGCGCCCGCCGCCCGGTTTGGGGAAACCGCGGGGGCCACTCGCCCCCGGCGGGGGGGACCGGTGGAGGCCCCGGGATGGGCTGGGGCGCGCCCCGGGGAAACTGTGCTTCTGAAGTACACATGCAGTGGAGTCTATAAGAAAAAAAAAACCATCTTTGTACCTTTTCCCAAACCCAAAAAAACCCTCCAGACCCCCACCCCCTTTGCAAGGGGGCCTAAAATTTGTCCCTCATTTACGTTTTTTCCCAAAATTTTAAAAATTGAACTTTAACTTTACATTTAAGGAGAAACAGCAGCTCAAAAAACCCACCCATTTTTAAAAGGCATTCATTTTAAATTTCGCAAGCCCATTTATCCTTAGGGAAGGGGTCTATTTACATGGGTAGCTAAGCAGGGGTAGGGAACTTTGATTTACCTTATGTTTATTCATGGCGGGTAAACCAACTGTTGTTTAGATTACAATTATCCAATCACACATTTACTGTAAGCACCTACCATTTAATCACAGTATATATACACACTTGTATATAAATACAGACTACAACCTATATGTCATTTAAACAAGTGATTGGTATTTTTTTCCCCTATTTTCAGGGTCCCTCTTTACCCTTCCCTTAAAGATGTAGGTTTTTTTACTTTTTTCTAAAAATTTAAAAATTGAACAGGCTTTTTTACTCTTTCGGGGCAAAACATTATGTCTCATTTTACCATGGAAGTTTGATGCTTTAAAAGAGGGTCTGTGAAACCCTTAAAATTTAAATTTAGCCCCCAAATGATGTATAAAAGCAAAGCAGCTAGAAGAGAAGAGAGGTGTTAAGAGGAGTCAGACAGTAGTGCTCACAAGTTCCCTCAAGGGCAGCAGTAAATGTTGCCACAGTTACAAAAGCAATATATCTGCATTAAGGTTTTACATCACATCTGCCAACTTCAGTCCCATTATGGGAAGGTTACTAATATTCATTTAACCCCTCTCCACCATGTGGTCATAATAATATGGCTCTTAATTTTTTCCTCCTGCTTCCAACTCAAAAAATTTTTTTTTTTTCCCATTTTAAAATTGAATTGGGGCTTTTTTTTTTGGGAAAAAGATGTTTCTTTTTCCCCCTTTACCCCCCAGCCGCCCTTTTACCTCCCCTTTACAGAGCCCCCTTTTTTTTTAAAACTAAAATGTCACTTTTTACAATTTTAACTAAACCCTGTGATTCAGAGATTGTTTTCCCATGAGACATTTTGCTTTTGTTAGTAAATAATTTTTGTCCCTAAAAACCCCTTTTTCTTTTGTGAAAAAATATATGGGAAAAATTTTCCCTTTTTTTAAAATTAAAAAAAAATTTTTCCCTGTAAGAAGATAGTTATTCCCTTTTTAAAATTTTGGGGTTTTTTTAAAATGTTACTCCCATTTTTTGTAACCCGTAGGTTTGGGATAATTTTTTTTAAATTTTCTTTATTTTTTTTCGACCCTTAGGGCGCTTTTTTAAAAAATTTGTAGCAAAATTTTTTACTTTTTTTTAAAAAAATTTGTGGGGAAAATTTTTTTTTAGGGACCAGTCCCCGTTCTGATGTGGTTTTGAAGGGCCATTTTGTTAGATACTGCCATAAAAAGACCTTTATTTAAACTAAAAACCCCTTAAAATATTTAAAACCCATTTAAGGGAAGGGTTATTAAAAAATATTAGGGATTTTTGGAAATTAAGGGGAAAGTGGAGGTGGAAATTCACATTTTTTGAAAATTTTCAATTTTTATCTAAAATTTCCTTTTATAAAACCCGTAGGGTGGGGAAAATAGTGAAAAGTAGCTCTACAAAGGATTCCCTTATTCTGCCATTTTTTAGGTTTTTCACCCTATGTGGCCTAGTATGCTATTTTTGGGTCACCACAAACAAAAGAATTTGAAGGGGGGGCACCTTGGGACTTTGGGGTCTCATTTTTATTATGTTTTTTTTCAGGTTTTTGGGGAAAACTTTAAAAAAGGGGCTTTAAAACTTAATAGAAGGTGTAAAAAGGGGGGAGGCCTTTTGGCACACAGATTTTTGTGGGTGCTATGTCACATTTGCAAAGCCCCCAAAGTACTAGAACAGGTGAAATCTTCCAGAAATCACGCCATTTTGGATTCAACACCCTTCATGGATCTCATCTAGTGATATACTGTGCATTTTAGAGGCACAGGTGTTTAACAGATTTTTTGTAGCATTGGCCGATGAAAATGGTGGGGGGGAATGCATTTTCGAAATTGTTTTTGAGTCTTCATTCGCTTACAGTTTTGCACGTGCAGTGTATTAATGAATTGATAACTTTATTATGGTCAGTTACAAAACAAATTACGATATTATTTTATACAGTTTTTTTGTTTTATTACTTTTACACAATAGAAATGTGTTCATAAAAAATTGTGTTTTTATGTTGTTAGATTCTGATAGCCCTAACTTTTTTATTTTTCTGTATATGGAACTGATTGAAAGCTTGTTTTTTGTGGGATGAGTTTACCATTAACCATTATGGGATTCATATGATGCTTTGATCGCTTTTTGTGAGGTGCTTTGAGCAAAATACAGCAATCCTGGTAGTGTTTTATTTTACAGCGGTCACCATTCAGTATAAATGACATGCTTGCTGTCATGGGTGGTCCCGCAGCCGTAGGTCGGGCTGTGGGTGCACCCGTGTGCCGTCGGTTCCCCCCTGCTCCGGGGACAAGTGGTGCCACGGTCCGCATGTCGGGCCGCGGGCACACTCGCTTCTGCAACTACTTACTCAGCCACGCTCCTGTCTCCGCGCTGCTCTCTGCTGGCTGCAGCGCGCGCTCGCGCCCCTTAGCGCGCTCGGCAGTTCTCGTAGATTTAAAGGGCCAGCGCGCCAGTAATTGGTTAATTGCTGGCCGCTGGCCCTCTGTAATGTTACTACCTCCGGCAATTCCTTGCCGGATCTATTGTGCCCCCAGCCATTAGAGAAAGCGTTCCAGTGTGCGTCCTAGTGTCTTCTACGTTCCTGACCTTTCACTACGTCTCCTGACCATGAACCTTCGCCACCAGCACTGACCTGTCTGCCCGTCCCAGACTACGAGTTTGTTGTTGACAATTCGGTACCGTGCTGCACCTTGCTGCCACCGCTGGCTAGTCGCGCAAGGGTAGAGCTGGTTGAAAAACTTAGGACCCACTGCTAGTACCCGCTCCTGGAGAGGCTGTTACATCGCTTGCAGTGGTCCAGATGATCCACTTCTCACTGCCGTTACGTTAGTATATGGCCATGGATCCCACCCCAAAGTGCCTCTCCCAAGTATTGCGGACCTCACGTCCATTGTCGCCCACAAGTCGCACCAGATTGCGCCAACAGTGCACAGGAGATTGGTACCAGCTGTCGGACATGGTGCGGCAACTCCTCACATCTCAGCAGAAGCTGCCAGCAAGATCAGCACAAGGCTCTGAACATTATGTCACCAGAAATGAGAAAACTGCCCATATAGCAATAAATATATTATGTGATGCGCCCAAGATGTCCGCTCCCTGCAAAATCTGACGAGGACATGGAGCGGAGAAGGAATGCGATCAGATAGTAAACACATTCCAGGGCTACTGCGTCTGACCGAAATGTGGTTACTACAGACATAGGCAGCTGGGGTAGACAGAGGCAGGGAAGGACTGCGCTGATGTATTACACACATTACGGACAACTGCGCATGCCCGGAATATGTGTAATACTGAAAGATAGAGCAGGGGAAGAAAGACCCGGCTGGCATCACGGAGCATGAGCAGGAATGCGCGCTCCCATAACTACGACCGGCGGCTGGCCGGAATTCAAATTAGAAGAGCCGGCAGCGAATGGAAGACGAGGAGGTGGGATCCGACCGGGATCGGGTAAGATTGTTTACAGAAGCACAGAATAAGGGAGATAGAGGAAAACCTAAACAGCTTGCAAATAACATCCAATTTCAAAGTTGTTTGTTTTCACTGTCCCCTTATTATGAATTTCATTTAATGAAATGATACAACCCCTTTAATTGTTTCTCTTGGAAAGTCGCCTCCTCTCCCCCTGAAGCTGAGGCCTCCAACGTGTTCGCGGTGAAAGAGATTCTGGCCATGAAGTCTATCAGAGGGAGGCGACATTTTCTCATTGATTTTCTCATCTTGGACCGCGACCTAGTGAGGAAATTTCTTCTTTCCAGAAAGAAGAGGAGGCGTAAGGGGGAGGTATTGTCACGGGTGGTCCCGCAGCTGTAGGTCCTGTCGGTTCCCCCCTGCTCCGGGGACGAGTGGCGCCGCGGTCCGCTTGTCGGCCCGCGGGCGCACTCTTCTTTCCCGGGTGAGCAAATACTTAAGTAAAAAGACACGCTCCTGTCTCCGCGCGGCTCATTGAACGGATGAGTGCGCGCTCGTGTTTCCAGGCGCGTGCGCCCGGCAATTATCTCAGCAGTTTAAAGGGCCAGCGAGACGGTTAATCTGGCTTAATTGCTGGCCCCGCATATGTAAGTTACACCTATGGGCACTTGAGACTCACCGGATCTATTGTACCCCCAGCCATTAGAGAAAGCGTTCCAGTGTGCATCCTAGTGTCTTCTACGTTCCTCACCCTGACCACGAACCATCGCCGCCAGCCCTGAGCTGTCTGCCCGTCACGATTCGGAGTTTGTGTTACGAATTCGGTACCGCGCTGCACTCGGCCGCGCCACGCAGGGCTAGTGCGATAGGGGAAGCGACTGTAGGACTCTTGCGCAGCAAGCCATCCTGTCTTGCGGCGGAGCTCCTGGGGGGAAAAACGGGACCTACTAAGAACCCCGCTCCCTGTCGCGGGCTGTTCATCACTTGCAATGGTCAGAGGATTCCACTTCTCAGCGTTACACTTTGCTTTTCTCAGCCAGGTCGGATACAATAACGAGTGGATACCAATTTGTATTATTTTTTTGTTTTACTGTCTTCTTACACAATAAATCAAGGCATTATGGGAAGGGGCTGAGAAAAGCCCACAGCGACCTCTGTTGGATGTAACAAATCATCAATTTGCTTTTGACCTACAATGGTCTTGAGAAGCAAAAAGGATTTTAGCCAAGCAGTATCTTTCTCATCTGCAAGACAACGCTGTTCGGGATTTTTGACCTCATCAGTGTCAGAGCAGAGAAGATACTCGTTAGAAAAAAATTTCAATTCAAAAGGAAAAAACTGACATTTTGGCATCGCCATAGTCTGAGAGCTATAACTTTTTTATTGGTATCATTTTGGGGAGGACAAGTCTTTTTGATTGCTTTTAAAGCATTTTTTGGAAACCAGTGTATAAAAAATAAAAAAAACACCACAGGATTGCAGTATTTTCAACAGTGCTCACCATGCAGTATACGTGATAAGTGTATTTTTACTTGGTGGTCAATCACGTTACACGATACCACAATTTATTAAGCTATTTTCTGTTAATGTTGAAGTGGTTTAAAAAAAAAGTGGTGCTTTTATTTGTTATTAAAACAAATAATAATGCATCGCTATTTTTGATAGCCATAACTCTTTGTTTTCCTATACGGGGCTAGCTAAGGCTTTGTTTTATTTTTGCAGCGATCGAACTGACGTTTTTATTTGTACCACTTTATATGACTTTTTGTGATCACTTTAGCTACATTAGCGTCGTATTAGATGAATGAAGGATCAAAAAATTTGCAATTGTCTGTGGATCATGTGGGTATTGCGCGCGCGGCGTTGATTTTTTACGTTAAGTTGTACGCACGCACGGTCGTATGAAATACGTGTGCCTTATTTTAGTTTTGATTTTTTTTGGGGCGATTTACATTTGTAAAGGGGAAAAAGGCAGTGTGTGTTTTCATTTTATTTTTTCTGTATTTGTGTTTTACTTATTTTCCCTTTTTTGTACTTTTTAACCTTTTTCTTTTTTTACTTTTCCCCATACGGAACTTGTAACAGTGATCTTCTGATGGAGAGCAGTACACAGCATTACTGATCTGCATGTGTACTGATCTCCATAGCAATCCTCAATCACTATGCCCAGCCATGCCCATAGGGTATTTAGGAGATTTTTGCTCTATGTGTGTTTATTATTATATATTCATCCCTATTTTTATATACTCCCCTATATATACTATTATTATCTCTTGTCGGAGCACTTGTTCTTCTACATACCCCCCCCCCCCCCCCCCCCCCCCCCCCCCCAATAGAGATTTGTTTTGTGTGTTTTATGTTTCTGTGTACAGATAATTGTGTTATATATTAAAATGTCGGACTTTTGCAGACACGGTTATACCAATTGTGTGTAACTTTTTTAGCTGGTAATTTGAACTTTTAAGATTTTTCCTGTTTTTATACTTCTAAAGCTTTTTTTTTTTTTTTCCAAAATATGGTGCTATTAGGCTTCCAGCTGCCATGTGCCTTTTTACATGAATTTACATAGAAAAGAGATTTCTGCTATTTTCTATATATTTGTTTTCTATTTGTTTTCACTGCGATATCGCCACAGGGGTGTCGATCAGATTGAGGACTGGTGCGTGGCACCATTTCCCATTCATTTAAATGCCGTGATTGCTGCAGCATCTAAAGGGTTAAACAGCAGGAAACTGTGGCAGCTCTACTCCCTGATAACAGCTTTCTATGTAGCGTACTTACCGAGTAATTTAGCTACATAGGTCCTTACTGGCACCAGGATGTACTCATATGGTGTCAGTAAGAGGTTAAACCTGCCACTTAAAAAAGAGATTGCAAAAACCAACTTTGTGAAACATCCCCTAATAAAATGCTAAGTGAAATATTTCAATAAATAGCATAATATTTTCTACATCAAGTAGAAAATATATGGAATCCTGCAGTATTGAGGCAGAAATTGTGTGTTAAGAAAAAAAAAAACAAAACAACACACAACACAAACGTTTTTTATTGCACCCACTTGACCCTTTGTAATGGCCCGAATTTTTTGAAGTATAGACTTTACTACTGGCAAATAATTTTCTACCTCAAGCAGGTTTGAGTAGTTGATAGAACAGATAGAACAGTACCATAAATCAATGGTGAAATGTGATTGTTTTTGTCATTTTATGTTTCATTAGAATGGCACCAAGCAAAAGTTCATCTCCTTGGCCAATGCAGATTGGTATTTCATCTCTGAAAATCACTTTCATCCAATCATGCACTCTCCATAATCCTCTTTAGCTCACTGTAACCTTGTGATCTTTGGTGTAGTGCTGGTTTTCATTCGGCTTTCCTATATGTAGGTCCCAGTTCATTCACTCAATTTTATACAGTTCTGTCACAAGCATTGACTCTTGTTTTCACCTATTTATTTTTACATTTGTCTTGCTCATTTTCTATTTTCATGACTTATTGCTTTGACACATTCTGAATTGCATTTCCATCTTGAAGACATTTTATAATCTTTTCCATGGTTTAATTCACAAAAACTAAATGTTACTCTAACAGTAGCCAAGACAAATGCCTCATTATTATGTGTAATCACTTTTTTCCTTTTAACGGTAGACTAATTAGCAATTTTACACTATTTGTTTTAGAAATGCAAATTACAAGCTGTTTCCATAATTTTTTCTCTACTTTATCTGGAAAAAAACATATGCTATTAATTATAATAATCTACTTTAATTTGTTTGAAGCTTGTTTCACAAAGCCAGATTGTTCAACTATTAACCCCTTAAGGTCCAAGCCTGTTTTGGACCTAAGGGCCAAAGCCCCAGTTTTTTAACTCTTACATTTGTCGCTTTATATAGGAATAACATTTTGATGTTTTAACCTATACATGTGCTTTTAAGACCGCTTTCTTGTGACATAGTGCTTTAAGTTGGTAATACATTTTTGTTGCTACAGTCTAAACATTTGGAAACATTTTCCCATTTTCAAAATTTTGCATATAAGACAAATAGTCATCCCAAACAAAATAGTAAATAATTAACATCTTCTATATGTCTGCTTTATGTTGTCATTATGTTTTAAACATCCATTTATTTTTTTAGGACATTTAGGGGCTTAACAATTAAGTACCAATTTATTACATTTTTCAAGGAAATTTACAACAGATTTTTATAGGGACCCGCCAAGTTCTAACATTGCTTTGAGAAGCCTGTAAATCACTCAATTAAAAAAAAAGTATTCAAAGTATTCAAAACAGCAATTAGAAAATGTGTTAACCCTTTAGGGTATGTTCACACAGCTTATTATCTTGCGTAATTGCGTGCGTATTTTGCCACATATTATGTTTAATACGCGGCGAAATGCGCGCCGCAATTACGGTAATTCATAGCTCTCATAGAGAGCTATGGATTACGCTTCATCCTCCCACGCGTACAATATGATTGTATTGTACGTGCGGGGGGAGAATAGGCATGTCAATTGTTAGCGGCGAATACAATGCCGCTGACAATGCATGTCTATGGGGCCGGTGCCCCCCCCTCGCTTTGGAATTACGCACTGATCAGTGCGTGGTTCCAAAGCACCCGACGTATTGTGGCGCGTATTAACATAGCCTTAGATGTCTCACAGAAATAAAAGCAAAGTGGAGGTTAAATTTCAATATAGGAAACATCTATGAATTCGCAACCGCCATTTTTTTTCAACTTGGCACCGACACACCAGTAGTATATAGGTATAGAGGAGTGTGTAATACAACAGTATGAATGAAAAGTGTTATGCGCCAAACATTTTGGCGCATCGAGTGTAATGTGCCAATCTTTGTATAGCAGTTTTGCATCAAACTTTGGCACATTAGAAGTGCATTAAAATGTGATGTGTTGTGGAATCTATAGAACAGTGTGCCACCAGTTTTTCGTGCAATAAATGCCAAAAAATACCAAATATGAATTCATAGATGTCGCCCCAGAGTTTCAGTTGTAATTAGAGATGGGCGAATTTCTCAAAAATTCGGTTCGCTCACTTCGCCGAATTTCCCGACAAAAATAACTTCGGTCCGAATTACTTCGGGACGAATCACGTTAAAAAACAGCTATTTCCAGGCTGCAAAGAGCCTGCTGGGTGCTGTAGAACATTGTGCCATGCTTAAATATGCAGAGGGAGCTTGGTTTGGTCTTCATACAATGTTGTGTTTTAGTATGACACGCACATGACTGCCGCCGCTCTTAGAATCGCTTCACTATAAAATTCCCTGGGCACTTAAGAGGGCAAAACTGACCAAAAAACTGAAGGGGGAATGTAGCCTGATAAAGTCATGGCAGCGACAGCTGGAAAAAAACAAGCTGAGGGCTCAGATGGCAACATCAGTGACAGAGTGTGGAGGTGACGGCGGCAGCCACAGCAGCATGAGGTCAGAGAGTGGCACAATGACATTCTGGAGGTGGCAAAAACAGGAGTAGGCCACAGAGTGGCACAATGACACAGTGTGTAGGTTACGGCAGCAGCCACAGCAGCAGCATGAGGTCAGACAGTGGCACAATGACATTCTGGAGGTGACGGTGGCAGCAGCATGAGGTCAGACAGTGGCACAATGACATTCTGGAGGTGGCAAAAACTGGAGTAGGCCACAGAGTGGCACAATGACAGAGAGTGGAGGTGACGGCGACAGGAGCAACAGCATGAGGTCAGAGAGTGGCACAATGACATTCTGGAGGTGGCAAAAACTGGAGTAGGCCACAGAGTGGCACAATGACACAGTGTGGAGGTAACGGCAGCAGCATCATGAGGTCAGACAGTGGCACAATGACATTCTGGAGGTGGAAAAAACAGGAGTAGGCCACAGAGTGGCACAATGACACAGTGTGTAGGTTACGGCAGCAGCCACAGCAGCAGCATGAGGTCAGACAGTGGCACAATGACATTCTGGAGGTGGCAAAAACTGGAGTAGGCCACAGAGTGGCACAATGACAGAGAGTGGAGGTGACGGCGGCAGGAGCAACAGCATGAGGTCAGAGAGTGGCACAATGACATTCTGGAGGTGGCAAAAACTGGAGTAGGCCACAGAGTGGCACAATGACACAGTGTGGAGGTAACGGCAGCAGCAGCATGAGGTCAGACAGTGGCACAATGACATTCTGGAGGTGGCAAAAACTGGAGTCGGCCACAGAGTCGAACCCGAGGATTGTAATGATGTTTGTGAGGAGAATGAGCCACTTGATAATGTTTTCCAGTCTTTTGAGGAAATTTGCAACGTTGTTACATTTACGAAGTGAGAGTTCACATGCGGTTACACTTCCTTGTCCCACACAAGTTAGAAAGGGGAGCAACTTTTATCCCATTAATTCTCGTCCTATAGGTTTGGATCTCTTTCAAGAGAATGTGGAACGAGATCTACTAAACTTACAAGACAAAATTAGAAGTACTCCATTGAGGTCCAATATGTCTAAATCAGAACACACTACTTTATTAGAACTACAAAAAGACACTGATTTATTAATCCGCCCAGCAGACAAAGGAGGGGCTATAGTGGTACTTAATGCGGGACTGTATGAAAAATTAAACTTGATATTATTACAAGATGCCGACACCTATCGCCCCCTTTCTTCTGATCCTACCAATTTATTTAAAATCAAACTAGAAAAGTTGTTACAAGAGGGAGTGGTTATGGGGGCTATTTCAAATACATTGGCAGAAAAATTATTTGTAGACTGTCCAGTAGTGTTGAGCGATTGCGTTGGCTATCGAGATCGAGCGATAGTCGATAGTCGGCCGCTATCGATAAGGTTTTTCGATAGTGAGCATCGATTATGAGCGATTACCATTAAAGTCTATGGGAGAGCAAAACACCTTCATTATTACACCCAAACAAGGCTGGAGAAGCTGAAATTAACATCCACAACAGTCAAATGGATACGTGCTACATCTTAGGCAACACACTTAGGTTATAAAAGTCACAGAAAAAAGTCACAGACCATTCACTATCCCTGTCTTGTACCACAGCATGACCCTTAAACTGCATCACCCACAAATTAAAAAGTGCCAGAAGGCAGTATGATTTGAACCATCATGTTACTTGAACTGGACATTGAATATCCCTGTCCTGGAACGCAGCATGAGCCCGAAACCTGCATGACCCCCAGATTTAAAAAGTGCCGCAAAAAGGAGTCTTTCAACCACCATTTTAGTTGAACTGGACACTAACTATATCTGTCCTGTACCGCAGAATGACCATTAAACCTGTCTGACCCACAGTTTAAAAAGTGCCAGAAAAAGGAGTCTTTCAACCACCATTTTAGTTGAACTGGACATATACTGTCCCTGTCCTGGGCCACAGTATGACCATTAAACCTGTCTGACCCCCAGATTACAAAGTGCCGGAAAAAGGAGTCTTTCAACCACCATTTTAGTTGAACTGGACATTGACTATACCTGTCCTGGGCCACAGTATGAGCCCCAAACCCGCATAACCCATGCTGACGACGCTGATGATGACATATGTGGCCGTGACTTGGTGGACGAGGAGGTAAGACTGCTGGATGCAGGTTGCATTAACCACTGAAGGACAGATTGGCGACGATGTTCGTTACTTAGATTCACAGGGCCCTGACCCAGCGATGACAGGCCTGACGGTCCTGCAACTGACGATCCGCTGGCATGCGTGTTGTCGCCAGCACTGGAAGGAGCACCTTCTCTCGTACCTCTACCTCCATGTGCTACCCCCCTCTTTGCTCGCTTACCACCTGCATTTCGCTCCATTTTGAAAAAAAAAAAATTTGAAAGTATGGAATCGTTTTGGAAAGCTCTTTTTTGAAAGACGGCAAATCACACTATTCTCAAATCCCCTAATCAAAACAAAATTGCGGGTTTAAAAATTAAACTGCAAGGGTCCTATCAACAAATCTTGACTGGGCAAAAGTCCAAAAAACCCTATCTGTTATTTTTTGGAAAAATAAACGTATTTTTTTTCACCTTCAATTCACCGTGGGGAAATATAGAATTGCTTTTTAAGATTTACGTAGATCTGCGTCAAAGAACAATCTGGGTCGCAAAAGTCAAAAAAAAACTAACGTTATGTTTGGGAAATAAACGTATTTTTTTTCACCTTTTAATTCACCGTGTGAATAAGAATTTCTGTTTTAAGATTTACTTTAAATGCTGCGTAAAGAACAATGCTGGGTTGCAAAAGTCAAAAAACACGTAACTGTTATGTTTTTATAAAATAAACGGGATTATTGCACCTTTAAATTTACCCCGTGGTAAATAGAATTGCTGTTTTTAAATTTTCGTAACTGCGTCCAAAGAACAATGCTGGGTGCGCAAAAGTCAAAAAAAACGTAACGTTTGTTTTGGTAAAAAAAACGTATTTTTTGCACCCTTTTAAAATTTACCTGGGAATAAGAATTTCGTTTTAAGATTTACGTGGAAGCGCTTTAATGAACAATGCGGGTACCAAAAGTCAAAAAAAAAGTAAATGGATTTTTTCGTACATACACGGGATTTTTGGCAACAAACAAACCCGTGCGACTACAAGTTGCTGTATTTGAATTTAACGCAAGGTGGAATATCAACAGTCACAGGTGTAAGGGGAAAAAATTTAAAATGAACACCCATCTGAAATGTATATGATAAAAAAAGTGGAGTTTTTGCGGGCTAACAAAAGACCTGCAGTTTACGGAAAGGGATGTGAAATCCAATAAAAGTTCAGGCCCCCAATATCCAGGAAAATATTTCAATAGCAAACTTTAAAATAAAAAGATATTCCCCATTTAACAATGTCTACACAAAATTTTGGGGTGAATTTTTATCCAGAAATTTTTTATAGAAAAGTTTGGGCTGGGGTTTCGCCTGCGGGGGCCCCCCCACCCCCCCGGGCCATAAATTTTTTACAGCGGTTTAGATGCGTTTTTTAAAATTCCCCTAGCAAACCCTACATAAAACCCTTCAAATCCTAATCAAACCAAAATTTGAAGGATCAAAAGCAAATAGTAAAGGTTTCTCTGTGCAGAAATAGACAAATTTTCCCGTTTGAGCTTTTTTGGCCCCACAGGCAGAGCGCGGGGCCCCTTTATCCCTAGGAGACGCTGAGGGCCCCAAAAAGGCCGAAAAAAAGGAAACGCTTTTTCCTATGAAAAAACGGGGGTTTCATGTAAATTTTTTCCAGCCAATCGCAACCATACACATCCCATCATGATGTCGCACACACATCCACCCTGCCCTTTTTCCTGTAATCTGTTTGCTGGCCCCCAAAAAATTTCCCAAAAGGAAGCGGCAAAAAAAGGCGCGATCTTTAAATAGATAAATGCTCAGTTTTTAACCCTTTAATTAAATCGCATGGACCCTTGGAAATTTCAAATCCCCAATAAAAATTTTTGCCGATTTCAATTTTTGTCGAAAAAAATCGCTCAACACTACTTTTCCCATTACCCCAAATTTTTTTCCATTCTTTTCCCCAAAGATCACAAAAATGGCTTCCCACCACCTCCCCAGCCCAAATTGGGTTGGCTGGAAGGGGGGGCCCTCCCTAGGTGAACATTTTGAAAAAAAAAAATTTTGGGATCGTTTATTTTCCAAACAACCCCCTATTTTTTAAAACTTGCCTGGGTTTTTTTTAAAATTTTTTTCCAAAATCTTTTTAAATTTTTATCTCAAGCGCCATGGAGTGCGGGAATTTCTTGGCTATCGTGTGAATTGATAAGGGTTTTTAACCCTCTATACCCCCCAAAAATCGGGCCCATCATTTTTTTAAAATTTAAACATTTTGATGGCTTTTTAAAGCCCAACTTTCAAAGAGGGGGAATGGGTTTGTAGTTATGGCGGTAGACTTTCTATTTAAAGCACAATTTATTTTTGTTTAAATAAAAAGATTTTTTCTTGGGCAATCCCGGGGCTTTTCCTGGGACCCAAAATTTCTCCCCCTCACGGGCTAATATTTTAAAGGAAAACATGGGAAGAAAAGGTTCTCTTTTAATTGGGAATTTGGCCCCTATCACCCCCACAAAAAGGTGGTAGGGGTCGTATATAAAAGACCTGCTCCGATGGGGGGGGGATCAGAACTAAGGGCAAAAAATTTTTTGGATTTTAACTTTAAAATTTTAACAAATTTTAACCTTCAGTTCCCCCCTTTGATTAGCACAAAACCGGGTTTTAATTTTTTTTGGGTATTAAAACTATGGCAACACACAGGGGAGTAAAAGATATTTTTACCTTTTTCGTAAACCCAAAAAGGGGCAAAAATTTAAAATTCTACAGGCAGATTAAATGTCACCCTTTTCATGTGGTAAGGAATCCCCCAGTAGGAGAGTTGATTAAAATTTTAAAAGACACGGGCCCTAAATTTAAAAAACATAAGCTGCGGGAAAAGAAAAAAGAAGTGTGTGACGGGCTAACAAGTAAAAGGCAACCCCCCTTTTTGGAGAAATTAGATAATCAAAAATAAGTGACTGCTTTGTCTGGGGGGATCCCCCTGCGACACAAATCTAAAAAAGAAAATTTTTCTAATAAAGTTGTATTTTTCCACGCCTTATTTTCCACAATACAAAAAAAAACATTACGATAATTAAAAAAACTTAACCCCTTTCTTTCCCCACCAAAAATAATAAAGACAACTTCTAGAAAAATTTTTTTGGGTTTAAATTTTTTCAAGAAAAAAGGTAGAACTCTAGGGCATTTTTTGTCCCCCAGTCCCGTATTTGTCAGATAACTCCTCTAATATTCCCCCGCTGGCTATCCCCAGAAAGGAAACTTAAAAGATGTGGGGGCCCCTTTATGCTGCCTTTCTTCAACTACAACAGGTCACTAAAACCTTTTCTTCTACATAAAAAAATATCATGCATAACATCACAAACATACATCAAATTTGCAATAAAAAATTTTGTGATTTTATTTTTTAATTTTCATCACTTCCGCAACCTAAAAGTATGTTTGGGGAAACACACGACCTTTCCCTTAAAAAAACTAGGTTTTCCGACATTTATCAGAAAATTTTATAAGCCATTAACAAACCCGTATGGAGTGGGTTCCCCAAAAATTTTTTTGAAAACTTTATAGAGATTTTTCAAACCCTTTTGGGTTTTTTGGGATAGAAAGGGTGTTTAAACCTATTTGAAGGGGGGTGACTTTTTGGGAAAAAATTTTTAAATAGGGAAAACAAAGGTGGTTTACCAACTAGGGTTTGCGTTATCCTGGGGGGATGAATAAAAAGACATGACGTTTAAAATATCATTATTGATTTTTACTGTGGTTTTTTCTTTTTGGTTTTTTAAATTAAACTGTAATTTTATGGTCGGGCATTTCAGGGTTTTAAAAATTCCTTTCTTTTAAAATTTTTTACCGGGAAACTTTGCTAATTTAAAAATGTTATCACTAAATATTTAGACCCTGCTATATTAAAAGGGAAAAATCTTCCGAAACCTTTCTTTTTTCACATAACTTGTTGAACCCTCTTTATTTTTTTTATAATGCCCCGAGGAATAAAAGTTATTTTTTTCTTTTCTCCTACTCGGACTGAAGCTGGACCTTTTTGGGTTTTTGTTGGATCGTTTGGGGGCCCCCCCTTTTGGGTTTCCGGGGCTGTCCGTGGGTCGTTTTAGAGGGGTGGGAAACCCCGGGGGGTGAGCTGGGAACAAAATCGTGTTAGCCTGCTGTTAGGCCACAGATTTGGGACAATGACCCCCGTTTTTGTAGGTTTTCGGCAGCAACCCACAAAAAAAAATCAAAAAAGAGGTCACAAAAAATGGCACAAAATTTACATTCTGGGGTGGCAAAAAAATGGAGTGGCCACAGAGGGCCAATGGGCAGAGAGTGGGGTTGGGCGGCAGCAGCCCGCATGAGGTCAGACCCGTGGGAAAAATAACCCTTTTGGAGGTTTCAAAAACTTTTGGGGGAGGTTTAGAAAAGTGGGACAATGAAGAGAGTGGGATTTTTCCGGGGGGCAGCAGCATGAGGGCCCAAAAATGGCACAAGACATTCTTGGGGGTGGGAAAAACAATATTAGGGCCACAGAAGTGGGCACAATGACAGAGAGTGGAGGTTTTACGGTGGGACAGCATGGGGGTCAAGGGAAGGGGGGCACAATGACATTCTTGGGGTTTGGGAAAACCCGTAAAGGAGGCCACAGAGTGGGCACTAGAAAAGAGAGTGAAAGTTTACAGCAAACAGCAGCTGAGGTCAGTCAGTGGCCACCACAACATTCTGGAGGGGGCAAAAAAAGAGTAAAGGGCCCCAAGTGGGACAATGAACCCCAATGTGGGGGTAACGGCAGCAGCAAGGGATGAAAGGGCAACAGTGGCAACAATGAAAATTCTGGAGGGGCAAAAACTGGATTTGGCCCCCAGAGTGGGCACAATAACACAGGGGTGGAGGTAACAGCAACAGAAGCTGAGGTCAGACATTTGGAACAATGACATTCTGGAGGTGGAAAAAACATTTAAGTAGGCCACAGAGTGCACAAGGGACAGAGTGAGGTGGCGGGGGGAAAGCAGCGTGAGGTAAGAGAGTGGAAAATTGACTTTCGGAGGTGGAAAAAAACGGGGATTTGGGCCCCAACAGGGTGGAAACAATGCCCAAAGAGTGGAGGTACCCCGGCGGGAGCAACAGCTGAGGTCAGGGGGGCAAATGAAAAACTTTTGGATGTCATGGCCCCAGAAACCCAGAGCAGCGGGGCAGCATGGGGTTTCATAAAGTTGGCAGAAGGCAGATTTGTGGAGGGGGGTGTAAATTAACCAGCCCCGGGTAAAAAAGGTTTGGGTGGCAAAAGGAAAGGGAAAAACTGTCACAGATATGTGGCATCAGGGGGTGGAGCATCAGAATAGGGGGTTTGGGGAAAGGTTTTTTTTGAACCAATTTCATTTCTCCCCAGTTTGGGTGAGGCTCATGGTGATTTAGTCTGACGCCAAAGGCTTTGGGGGTGGAAATCCTGGCCAATCCACCCCTAAATTCACTTGACAAAGGTCGTTTTTTACCCTTTTCCCCGGTGGACAATTGGGTTCCCCCTTTGGGTAACGAGGGGCCGCCGCGCCTGAAAAACCCGCTCTGAGGGGGCCACACTACTGGTTTGGGCATAAAAGTTTCTCCACTGCAAAACTGGGGCAATTTGGGCGGCTACCATCCATTTGGCGGGCCCAGTAGCCCAGCGGATTTCTAACTGGGAGGGGCAATTGCTGTCCAAGTAGGACCCCAAATTTTTGGGTTTCAGGGTCTGCCCCGGGTTCCTGCTGCGCTCCCGGGCAAATGCCCCCTCATTTGGGGGGGGTAAAGGGAAAGTGCTCACCCAGTGACTCAAGATTTAGGTTGCTGCTAAAGGAGCTGGTACTGTTTTCCCCCCCCCCCACACCCTTCCCCCCCCCCCCCCAAAGGCCAGGCCGGGGGGGGGGGGCCCGGCCCCCCCCCCCCCCCCCCCGAGGGTTAGTACTGACCCGCGGGAAAAAACCCCCCCGGTTTCAGACCTGTCAGGGGGGGCGACCCCGCACATGGGGCAGGGGGGCAAATGACTAGGGAGGTTTTCCCCCTATGTATTTGGTTTATCCTCCCCCCTCAATAGCTGGGAAAAAAGGCTCCCTTTTTGGGAAGGGTAGGGGGGCCCAAGGGGGGTGAAGAGCCAAAAGCCTTCCCTCTGCCGGATGCTAATATTGGGCTGTCACTACCCAGGAAAATTTCAGCATGCGGGGCCCACCCCTGCACAAGTGACCCCGAGGGGCTCCCTGCTTCCTTCCCCAAATTATACTGCCAGGGTGTTTTGCGGATATCTGCCTCTTTTTCCCATCCCCATCTCCCTCCCCCACCCTGCTCCTGCTCCTCCCCCTTTTTTCACCTGGGTAAAAAACCCCAACCTCATTTCACCAGACAATGCTTTGCCCAATGTCCTCCTCCCTCTCCTCCATTTCAGTCCCCACCGGGTCATGTGGCCGGGGAGATGTGTCGCCCCGCTCCAGTCCCCTGCCCTTTACAGAATTTTTTAGCATCTGTTCCAGGACATGAAACCGGGAATGACGTTATTCTCCCGGATCCCCCGGCGATGACAAATAACGGGGCCCCCTCGAATGGTTTTCAACAAAAAAACAGGCATCACGCATGAGCTGCCAAATGGCTGCATCAAATTACACAGGGGGGTTTCTCCTGTCCGCCGGATCATTTAAAAAATCGTTTTAAAGGCCCTTTTTCTGTTCATAAGTCCGGGCCCAAAATGTGCAGGTTTGGGAAATTTCCCAAAGGGTTGGGGAAAAATCACTTTTCAAGTGTGTTGGGGGAGGGCCCTTCTCCGTTTTTTCAACTCGGGTGGGGTTTTCCCGGCTTTTTTAGGGAAAAGGATGAAGTCATGCAAGGGTTTCCCGGCCCTTTTCAGAAACTTTTTGAAAATCGGTTGGGAAAACTTCCCGGAACCTTTTTACAACCCGATTTTTAAAAACCCTGCCCATGCAGGGCGCAAAGGACCATCAATCCTCGGTGGGAGCGCGGACAACCCTGGGTTTCCCCCCATTGTCCGTCCCCCAAGGTTTTCCGATTTGCATTTGGCGCGGAGAAAGCCAACATCGATTTTTGCTGCATGACACGGAGCATTTCCCCCCCCCCGTGTGATTTGTTCGCCGAGGAAAGGGTGTAGAACTGCGTGACCCCGCTGTGCCCTACAATGTGGTAGATGGAGCATATTTGTGGAGGCTGAGAGGTGGTGGTGGTGGAGGAAAAAAAAGGGCGGACATTGGCGCAAGAGCCGCAGGTTGACAAGTGGAGAGAAAGGGGCGTCCCCTGTCCAAGTTTTTTGGGTGTGCCGGGGCCTTTCCCCCAGTGGGCCGTAAAGGACATGTTCGGTCCTGCCCTTGTTACAGCTCCAGACGCCCGTGCTCCCATGCCCTTGGAACAAAACCCGAAAAGTCGGAGGGCCCCACTTCTTTCCATATTTATAAGTGCTGGTACTCCTTTTTGGAAAAGAAAATTAGGCTTGGAACCCTCCACCCGGCTGGGCACAACCCAATGTTCTCTGAAGGGGTGCAGAGTCCACCTTTTGGGAAAGGGAGGGACTGCAGCCCCAAAATTTGGGAAGGAGCACGGTCACTTCTGCACCTTAGGTGGTTGGACCATATGTTTTTTTGCAATCGCCTGCTAAAACGACTGCTGGCGAGGAGCGGGCTCTGGCCCCGGGAATGATGTCAAAGAAAAAACCCCTTTGCAGGGGTGGGGGACCCCCGACTGGCTGCAATGGCATGGTGCCCGGGGCGCTGCTGCTGCTGTTGCTGCGGCGGTGGATGGACCACCAACATCTGACCCAATTTTTCCCCCGGGCCCAAAGGATGGTGACGCTGTGGGTTGGGCGCGGGCCGTGGTGCCAACGTTAGCTCCCTGCCCCACGTTCACTTTCTGCCTACGGGTTTCAAACATAAACCCTTTTGGGTCCTGTTGTTTAGCAAAGAACTGCCCACACGCCGGTATGGGATTTTACCGCCAACGCTCCGATTGAGTGACTACGCCCCCGCTGCCTACTGAGCCCCTGTGCTGTACTTTCTTGGCCCTGCAAAGCAGGTTTTTTACCCCGGGCCCCTTGGGCTCCCGCCTCACATGCTGCTACCTTGACTACCCCCCAAAAACCCCACTTGCGGGGGGATGCGCAAGCTACCCTTTCTCCTGACAAATTTGAGCCCTTGCCTCCCCCCGGCTCCAAGTGGGGTCGGCACATCATATTATTTTGTTTTCTGCACGGCTGTCCTCATCCCCGGGTTTTGGTTGCGAGGCTGACCCCCACAAAGACCTCCCATGCCCCCTTCAACATCTATACTTGCCCCTACTGCAAAACAGGGGATATTTCCCCATTTCTTCGCTGCCAAGTACTTGAATCCCTCCTCAAATTGTTTTATCCTCCTTTATATGGCGATGAGCCCCGACCAATAGTAGATCTCTGGCTGAGGGAACGGATGGGACAAGGGGGTGTTCGGGGCAGGTAGGGCCCTGCCCCCTCCTGGCCATGCCAAAATTGTGTCTGCGTTCCCCGACCTTGGTGGGGTTGTCAATGTCATCTGGGAGGGTTGGGGTGACCTGCCCAAACCAATCAAGAACCATTGGGTTGTGAAAAAACACGGCCGTAGTGACCCGGCATTGTGGGGCCTCACCGAGTGCCCCCGCTGTGCTCCCCTTCGTCTGCGACCTGCCTGGAATGTTTGTGCCTCTGTCATCGAGGTGAAGAGCCTGCCACCCCTTGTCTGACATACTGTTTGTTCTAAAATGTCGACACTGTTTGATGAGATATCTGTAATGACAAATACACACACTGTATTTACTTTTAAAGAACCCCCTAAGAAATTGGGAAAACCCTTGGATATAAATTGCAATCCAAAATGGGGAGGAAAAATTGACTTGTATGTGCCTTTAAAGCTCTGTGTATTTTACTGAATATAAAACACAAATTTAATTAACCTTCGGATTTAAAAATTTTTCTACAGAATTTTTCTGTGGCGGGGAAAAACAAAATTTCTTTTACTGAGTCAACTGCAGAAAAATACTTGTTAACCCCTTGGAGTAAATTGTGCAAAAAATTGAGCAACCAAAAAATCGAGCTTTGTAAATGTTACAATGGCGTGTTTTTACGCTACACAACCCAAAAAGGGAAAACTTTTAATTAACCTTCGCTTGGAATTATGCACAGGAAAATTTATTTTTTTTCCGGTGAAAAAGCGGTTTCTTTAGTACCCCACAGCAGAACAAGCTTATTAACCCCTGGAGTAAAATTCGCAAAAGAATGAGCAACCCCAAACTACTAGCTTTGTTGCGGTTAAATGGGTGTTTTTTACGTACACAACAAAGAAAAAACTTGTAATTAACCTTCGCTTTGAATTATGCTACAGGGAAAAAATTTTTTTTTTGGCGGGGAAATAACTTTTTTTGGACCCCAGCTTCTAACAAAGCTTTTTTTAACCCGGGGGTAAATTTGGGAAAAGATTGGCAACAAAAAATACGAGCTTTTTTAGCGTGTTTTTTCAATGGGGGTTTTTACGTACACAACAAGAGTAAAACCTTAATTAACCTTCGTTTTGAATTATGACGGAAAAATTTTTTTTTTTGGCGGTGAAATAAACGTTTTTTTAGTCAAACCAAGCAGCAGAAAAACGCTTTTAAG
>JAODAL010048519.1:0-28947 GCA_025379985.1 Phyllomedusa bahiana | reverse complement strand
GCTCAGAAAACTCCATTATGCACCCCGGGCCCACACATGGGATTCACTCCTAAGCGAGCCAGAATCTCCCCCTTCAACTTGGCAAAGCCCCGGGCATCCTGCCGCTAAGGTCAAAATAGGCCTTTTGGGATTCCCCAGTCAGAAAAGGCGCCACTACCTCCGCCCAGTGTGCCACTGGTAGGTGCTCTCGCTCGGCCACCCTTTCAAAGAGCGCGAGGTATGCCTCGACGTCGTCTGTGAGTGTCATCTTCTGTAGAGACGTCTGTACAGCAGCACGGGTGGTGGGAAGCGAACTTGGCGTCCTCCGCACACTTTGGCCACGGCTTGTACCTGCTCCTGCAGCTGCGTTTTGAGTGTTTGCAGTTCCTGCAAGGCGAGCCCGATGCCTCTATTAGCAGTGCGTTGGGGTTTTCCGCCTGGGCCGCATGGCCTCCTCATGCACTTTCTGCTGATTCGCTGTCATCAGCTGGAGACTGCTTGTTGGCCTGGATGAGTTGTTTTAAAAAGTTCGCCATCTTGGCCGCTCCGGGGGCTTGTGTAGTGGCAGCTTTTATCCAGGACATAGGACTTCAGCCTTATTTAGCCAGTTTCCACGAGTCATTGCCCTTAGCAACAGTTGCAGCAAAACACATGTATGTCTCTTTAATGTCTGACTGCCCGCATCCGAAGCACCATATGTGGAGGTTTAGCGTCAGGTAGGCAAACAGGGCTTCCCAGACAGAGACAGTGACACGAGATAAAGTTCAAGTTCCAGCGCTCCCGGGGTTTATTAAGCAGAACTTAACAAAAACAAAAACAACCATTAATTTGGGGAAAACAGAAATAAACCCCTGGCTCGCGAGCCTATACCATAGCATTTCCCTACAAGAAAAGCAACAGCGTCTTTTAACTCACAGCGGGTTTTTCCCTCAGAGTGACACCAGCACTCCCCCAAAACCCTTAGATCCATTTTTATGGGCCTGGCCCCGCTCACCTGGGCGTGGGGGGGCCACCCCCCGCTTTTGACCATCCGAAAGGCCGACCCGGACTGAGCGGACGGGAACCGCTACACAAAAAATGTGTCAGAAACATATGTTATGACCCCTATCGTGGGCCTTCTTTCACCGAGCCAGGCCCTCTCGGTGACACCATCGCCCAGCCCGCCTAAGGCAGATGGAGAGGATTTTGGGGGAAATTATCTGCCTTCAACTATTCCCCCTGTCATTGCTCACAGAATTAAAAATTTTTCCCCCCGTACGAATAATTACTAAATATGCCCCCTGTGGTATTTATTCAAAATAAATGCCCCTGTTAAATTCATCCCCTAGAGTAACAAATGCCCCCGTAGTAATATATTGCCCTTTGTAGTTTATACGTCCCTGTAGATCAAGCCCCAATGGGTATGATGGCAATTCTTTGATATCGTCACGGGTCGTAGCGAGATCGCAATTATCAGACTTTTTTTCCGAATAGATAATAGTTTTCGCCGTCACCATTAAATCAAGGGGAGAGAAAAACCCTTCTTCTTACCCCAAACAGGGCGGAAAGCGGGAATAAACATCCCAACACAAATGGATACGTGCTACACTTGGGCAACACATTTAGGTTATAAAAGCCACCGAAAAAAGTCACACACCATTCACTATCCCCTGTCTTTTTACCACAGCATGACCCTAAAACCTGCATGCCCCCAAAAAAAAAGTTGCCCCAAAAAAAGTATATTTAACACATTTTTTTGAATGGGGAAAAAACTATTTTCCCTTTCCCGGAACGCAGCATGAGCCCCAAAACCCGCTGACCCCAATTAAAAGTGCCAGAAAAAGGGGCTTTTAACCCCATTTTTGTTTCATGGGCATTCTATACCTGTCCTGGCCCAGCATGAGCCCCAAACCTGCATGACCCCAGAAATTTAAAAAGTAAGGGAAAGGGGTCTTTAACCACCCTTTTAGTTTCACTGGGCATTGACTATACCGTCCTGGGGCCCCAGCATGGGCCCCCCAAAACCCGCATACCCCCCATTTAAAAAAAGGCCGGAAAAAAGGGGTCTTTCAACCCCCATTTTTTGTTTCACTGGACATTTACTATATCGTCCTGTACCCCGGAATGACCATAAACCTGTCTGACCCACGATTAAAAAGTGCTGGGAAAAGAGCTTTGAACCACCATTTAGTTTCATGGACTTTTATTACCCCCGGGCCACACAGAGCCCCAAACCTGCATGACCCCAAAAATTAAAAAGTTCCGCAAAAAGGAGTCTTTAAAAAACCCCCATTTTATTTTTACTGGGACATTGATATACCGTCCTGGGCCACAGCTGAGCCCCAAACCTGTCTGCCCACAGATTAAAAAAATGCCAGAAAAAAGGGGTCTTCAACCACCTTTTTTTGAAGGGGGCATTTAATCCTGTCCGGACCCAGTAGACCATCAAAATGTCTGACCCCCGATTAAAAAGGCTGGGGAAAAAGGGGCTTTGAACCCCCATTTTTTTTTCCTGGGCATTAATAACCTGCCCCCTACCACACATGACCCTAACCTGTTTGACCCCCCAAAATTTACAAAAATGGACATGCTTTTTGTCAGTGACTGTCATTTAGTATATTTTTTTGGGAACTAATTTTTTTACGAAATTTTTTAGGGAAGGGTTTTTTTTATAGTTTTTTTAATTATTTTCATTTTGTTTTTTTCAAGGGATAATATACAACATACCCCCCTCCGCATTTTTTTAAAGGTATTTTTTTCCGTAGATGTGTTAATTTTTTCCGCACACCCCATAAGTAAAACAAAAGCCCAATCATCCCCAAAACCTTCTTTTGTTGAAAGACTTTGCCCCCTGACTTTTGAAGGGGGATTTAGCCAATCATTTATGGTTTCATTTTTCCTCAAATCCTTTTCAGTAAATTAGAGACAGACCCCCTGGAAAAAAAAATTTTGATTCGACCCCATAGTGACTCAAGCCCCAAAAATTTTTAACCCAATTGGGGAAAGTTTGGGGTCCACCCCTTTAAACCCCTTTTTGACACTACTTAACCTCACAAAATCACCTTTTTCAAAATCAATTTTTTAGAGAAATTTGGAACTCTCCTGTTTGCCCCAAACGGTGGGAGCCATTGGGGCCGGGTCACCACCCTTTTTAACACAGAGGTCCAGGGGCCGGGGCCCCAGATTTTACAGTGGGGGGCGGGGGAGAGCCCGGGCCCTACGCCTTTCATTTTATTAACATTGCGGGTTTTCACTGCCGGGGCCGGATTACATGGGTGCAAGTGAGACCCCAGGCTGGCTTTCCGTCATCTATTAAAAACGGAAAAAAACCCCCCTTTTATGATGTACAAAAAAACAGTCGTGCTGAAGCAGAGTGCGAAGGGGAAGTGTGATTTTAAGGCCTCCAGCCTTCCTCAGTACACAGTAAAAGACCTGGGGGGCCCTTGCCCCTCCGTATAAAGGGGACCAATTGACTTAAACTTGGAAATACGGTGGTTTAAACCCCCTTACCACCCGGGGGTGGCCCCTTTTTTTTGGGGGCATTCTTTTTCTCATTTTACTCAACGTGCTGGAGGAAATTGTCTCTGAACTTTTTCTCTGTCCTTGCTCCATACTCCATGTCCTCTGAAAAACCCAACATCTGTAAGTTTTCCTGAAACCCCCTTTACAATTCAGGGGAAAATTTTTTTACCGGGCTTTTTTGGGTACATAAAGGGTTTTTTATTTATTTTAAAAATTTTTAAAAAACACTTTTTTTAAAATAGGATGGAATCCCCCCCTTTCCCTTTTTTTCTTTTTTTTTTAATTTTTATTAAAGGGTTTTGTCTCAATACGGGGTTGATAGCAATGTTAAAGATCTTGCAAAAAAAAGGGCTTTTGCCAATAATTGTCCATTAACAGTGCCCCTACCAAACCCTTTTTAACGGACAGCACCACCACCCTTGAGCCACTTTTAAAAATTGTGAAGAACAAATGTCTTTTTAAAACCACATTTTTTACAAAAGGACCTTAGTCCTGCATTTCCCCGAAAAACCCCCCAAAAATTCAAAACTTTCCCCTTAGCCACTTTTGACAATTGTGAAGAAAAAATTTGGCCCTGTTAGAAACAATTTTTTTTAAATAGGGTAGTAAATTCGCATTTCAAAGCAGCCCTTACCCAAAAAATTAAAAAAAAGATTCTCAGCCGCTGTTAAAAAAATTGGGGGGAGAAATGCCACCTAAAAGGGCCACAATTTTTGTTCCAAAGGACCATGATTTTTTGCTGTATCCCACAGCAACTGAAACCCCCAAAAAAAACTAAAAATGACTTCTCAGGGCCCCTTTCTAAAAAAATTTTGAGGGAAAAAGCCCCTTAGGGAACCACATTTCTGTTCCAAAGGAAACCCTGGGTTAAAAGCTGTATCTCACAGCAACATGACCCCAAAAAAAAATTTTTAAAAATGGGCTTCTCAGCCACTATTAAAAATTGTGAAGGGGAAAAAGCCACTTAGAACACCATTTTTTTTCCAAAGGACCATGAATTTTAGCTGTATCCACAGCAACATGAACCCCAAAAAATTATAAATTAAAGACCTTTTCCCCCACTATTAAAAATTGTGATTGGGGAAATCCCCCTTTGAAGCCACAATTTTTCTGTTTTCCAAAAGGACCCCTTTATTAAGCTGAAATTCCCCACAACAAAACCCCAAAAAATTATAAATAAAAAAAATTCCCCACCACTATTAAAAAATTTTGGGTTGGGGGAAATTTCCACTAAAACCCCATTTTTTGTTTTCCAAAAAGGACCCCTAAATTTTTTGCTTTAACTCACAGCAACAGACTCAAAACCATTTTTCCCAAAACGAAAACTTTTAAAGATAAACGCCACATGTATGAAAACTTTCCGGAAACGGACGCACCTTTCCGGGTATTTTTTTTGGGCGGAATCCCGCGCCTGATTTATTCGGGGCCGGGCGCGCTCATAAAAGCAAGTAAAGTCCCCGCCCCCTCGCCAGTGGGGGTTAGGCGGGAAGGGGGGACTTAGGGGCCGTTTGGCCTGCGCTTATGGGTTCGCGCCGAGGTAGTGCGGGATACAAGGGGGAAAAGGGCCTCCGCCCTGGGCCCGTTGTTGGGGGGGCCCGTGCGGGGACCTGAGGCGCAGTGCGGGGGCTGCGCCAAAATTGCATTTCCCAGGGGGTGCCTCCCAATGCGGGCAAAAACTTTCCCCGCGCCCGCCAGTGTTTTTTGGGGCACAGGCGGGACATGGGCGCAGGCGGGACTTAGGGGGCCGTGCGGGGCTTTTCGCCGAAAAACAGTTCCAATTTGGGGATATGGAACAGCAGAAATCTTTTTAAAAGTCGGGGGGCGGATTAAAGAAACAAAAATTTGCCTTTTTTAAAAAGGGGTTCCCAAAATTCTCAGGAAAAGAGCTGAAACCTAAAAAAAAAAAAACAAAAAAACAAAATACTTTCCAAAATCCCCAATTCAAGAATTTGGATAATTTAAAAATTTCCGGGAAAAAACAGTAATTCAAATTCAAAAGATATTCTGATTTTGGGCGGGGATAAACCCCAATCAAAATAGGGGGCGACAGTGAACCATTATAACCAAAGGGAAGTTTAGACCAAAACAGAAACCACGGGGATAGTTCAAAAAAAGTAAAAATGCTTAAAAAAGGTGAAAGGGTAAATAGCGGGGGCCCCGGGGAGCCCCACCAATCGAAAAGGAGCGACGAGACCCAAATTTAAAAACCCATGGAAAAATTATTTTACCCCAAACAAAAAAAGGGAAAGACAAAGACCCATTCTATTTTAAAGGGGGAAAGTTTTGACCCCAAACAAATCCCCCCGGCGGATAAAATTCCCAAAATACAGTAAAAAAAACAGAAAAGACTGATTTGGGTGACTAGCGGGGGCTTGGCTATCCCAGACAATTTAGAGGGTCACCCACTTCACCCATTAATTTTAAAGGAAGATTGGGGCTTTTTGAAATCTTTGGCGGGTCACCCATGCGGCATGGAAATATTAATAAAAAAATTATTTTTATTAAATTTAAAAAATTATCAAAAAAAGAGCCGAAACCCCTTCCCTTTAACAAATAAAGCCCCGGGTTAAAAAAAACCAACAAAAGGGTTTGTTGCCGAGGGCCCGGGGCTACATAGGGAATTGCAATAAAAGAGAATTGCCGGGGAAAAAAAGTAATTCAAAAAAATTTTTAAAATTATTCCATTTGGGGGGGGATAAACCAGGGCCCAAACAAAAAGGAGCGACAAAAAGTCCCATTAAAAAACCCATGGAGGGGAATTTTACCAATCGAATTTTGGAAACGCAATTCCCATTAATTTCCCATTTGGGGAAAAAAAAACCAATCATTTCAAAGGCGGGACTTTCAAAATACAGTAAAAAAGCAGAAACGACTGATTGGTTGAAGGGGTTCCCGGGGGTCCCTCCGTTTTCCAAACAAGCGGGGAGCTACTTTCTCATAGATTCCCATTTGGGAAAAAAAATTCCGGGGGCGCCTCTGGATTGGCCCAAGTTAAAAGAGGCCCGTTATTTTTTACCAAAGGGGGAGCGAGCGACGCCCCAAAAGGGGGGTTTTTCTTTAAAAAAATTTTGGGAAAACAAAAACCCCGGGGAAAATTTTGGGCCCAAATCAAAAAATAACCAAATATAGGAAAATTTTTTTCCCCATGTGTATATAAAACAATAATAAAATGGGGTAACTAAAAAAAAAAATTTAAAACAATTTTAAAACAAGTTTAATTTTTTTAAATTTTGGTTTGCCAAGGAAACAATTGTAAAGGGGTGCAATGAAAATAAAGAAATAAACCCGATTTTTTTGATTTAATATTTTTTTTTTTTGGTTACCCCCATATTATCATTTTTTTTTTTATAAACACATTTTGGAAAAACTTCTTTTAGGGGATTTTAAATTTTTATTTCGGCCATGTACAGTTTTTTATTTCAGATTTTCAATTTTTTGAAAACCCATAGGGGCGTCCCCTCCCCTTTTCCCATTTGTTTCCCAAAAAATGGGCCTCTTTAAAAATTTGCCAATCACCGGCGCGCTCCCGAAATTTTTTTTTCCCCCAAAACTCTAAGAAAAATAGCTCGCGCTCTGATTGCAAGCTGGGGCGAGCCCCGCCGCTTTTTAACCAATCAATTCGTTTTCTGCATTTTTTTCTGTATTTTTAACTGTCCCGCCTTTTAAAAAAGATTGGCAATTTTTTTTTTCCCTAGGATAAAATGGGACATTGTCGCTCCCCATTCGATTGGCAATTCTCCTCCATGGTTTTTTAAAGGGGCATTTTCGCCCCCTATTCTGATTTTTCTGTTTATTCCCCCCAATGTTTAAAGCTTAAAACCCAATTTTTAAATTTCTGGGATTTTTCCCGGGAATTCTCCCCTAAAAACAATTCCCCATGTAAACGCCGGGGTCGGCGACAAAAGCGTTGGGTTTGGGGTTTTTAAATGCTTTATTTGGTAAAAAAAGGGGTTTGGACTTTTTTTTAAAAAAAAATAATTTTTTTAAAAATATTTTTTTCAAAAAATTTCAAAAAAAAATAATTTTTTATTTTTTTAAATAATCTTCCAAAAAAACCGATGGCCTTAGCCCCCGAGATTTCCAAAACGGGCCCATCCCCTCCATAAACTATAATGGGAGAAGTAGCTCGCGCTCTGGGTTGGCCCGGGGTAAACCCAAACCCCCCCCTAGGGTCAGCCAATTTAGCTCTTTTTTTTTCCTTTTTAAATGGGAAATTTGAACTTTCCCCCCATTTGAATTTTTTTAATTGGTCCCAAAATTCTCCATAGGGTTAATGGGACCCTTTTTCCCCTCCTATTCTGGGTTGGTTTAATATTTTTTTCCATAGTTTTAAAGGGTCTCTGTCCCCTCCTAATTTTATTGGCTGAGCTACCAATCGGGCCCCCTACTTAACCAATCACTCTTTTTAGCATTTTTAAATGTATTTTTTAACTGTCCCGGGCCCTTTGGAATTCTTATTGGTCTAAAAATTTTCCCTAGGAAAAAATGGGTTTATTTTTTTGCTCCTATTCTGATTGGCCGGCTACCAAAAAACCCCCGCTGCTCATCAATCACTTTTTTTTAAACCCTTTTTTTCTGAATTTTTTAAACTGTCCTGGGCCGTGGATTTTTTATTGGGTCAATCCTTCCCCCTAGGTTTTTTTTTTGTTTTTTACTGTCCCCCTATTCCGAAAAAGGGCCGGGGTTTTTGCCGACCAATGAGAAAAAAGGGTTTTAGAATTTGAATTTTTTGTAATTTCCCGGCAATTACAAAATCATAAATTTTTTGAAATTGCGCCGTTCTGAGTTTTTTTGGAAAATGATTTTTTTTTAAATTATGTTTTTTTTATTTTCCTCTTTACTGACAATGTTTTTTCCCCTTTAAAAAAAGGGGATTTTTTTTTGGAATCATCCCGCAACCGGAAACGGAGAGCCGAGATTTGTGTAGGGGATCTTCTATCTGCTTCCTTCCCTGTTCCGATACTGCTTTACTTCCCTCTGCCGGGGCATTTAGACCAAAATAAACCAGTTCTGCCCGCGGAAACGCCGACGCTGCCCTTGCACCTCACTTTGCCGCTCGCCATCCCTACCTGCCTCGGAGTATACGAGCCCCCCGCGTCCCGCCCCCCAAAAAGCCTACCCCCGCCCCACACCCCCGGGCCCACTGCCCGCCCCTTCATGCGGGGCGCAGCTGAAAGTGGCGAACACTGCGCCTAACACTGCATCCCCGCGTCCGACAGCGGGATTCGGGCTGGGAGGCGCAGAATACGCCAAAAAACAGGCGTAAAGCCCGATCATACATGTCGCCCAAAGAGAGTAAATGGAATACGGTGTTTTCATGAAATCTTGCTGTCTTTTACAGTCTCCTCACAGCAAAACCAGCAAAATGAACTGATGGGAACTGAGAATAAAAATTGCAGTAAGAAATGATCATTTAAAAAAAAAGTTTTCAGGAGGACCCTTTCTGTTTGAAGAGGAATGTGAAGTAGACCGGCAACTAATCGGTGACCTCGGCAATTGGGGCCACAATATCATCAGAGATCCATGCCTGATTCATCTTGATGAAATTCAATCGATCCACATTATCTGTGGAAAGCCGAATGCGTTTGTCTGTAATGACTCCACCAGCTGTGCTGAAGGTCCGCTCAGATATGACGCTGGCTGCTGGGCAGGACAACACCTCTATGGCGTGGCGAGCGAGCTCGGGCCATTCGTCCATTTTGGATACCCAGAAGTCTATTGGGTCCGGAACACATACAAAAACATCGGTGTTGAAACGCAGATAGTCATGCACCATGATCTTAAGCTGGTCTCTGTGTGTTGTATGTGTGCCCTGCATTGCATGCATTGGTGAGGTGGTAAATAAAGATTGCCAGAGGTCACCCATTAGGCTTCTGTCACCTTGCCTGCTGCTGCTGCCGCCATGGCTACTTGGCACTCTACTGCTGTCACGTCGCTGATGTTGTTCCACCGTGACATTTGAAGAACGTGAAGCAGACGCAACAGATGTCTCCAGTTGATCAATCAGCAAGGTCTCCATTTCCTGCATTTTACTCTCTATTTGGGTGGGTGGAAAGAAAGTGCTGAGTTTTGTTTTGTACCGGGGATCCAGGAGGGTGGTCACCCCAGTAACTAAAGTTCATTTTTGGCCTTAATGCGAGGATCATGTTGGAGGAAATGGAGCACCCAAAGCACTCATGTGAGAGATGGAGCCTTGATTTCCCCAAGCCTCGTGGTCGAGGGGCACTACAACTGATCTCCTCATCTACCTCCTCCGCCACAAAGTCTCGCCAACCTCTTTCCAAGGCAGGGACGTCGTAACCGGTCGGTGTCTAGGAACACCTCCTCCTCCGCTTCCTCCGGCACAGCTTAACACAGCCCTGACTTGCCTCAGATGGTGCACCCTGAGAGCTGATGCGCCGCCTTGCACTAGCCCTGGACCCCGAACCAATGCCTAATGAAGACCGATAAAATTGAGAAACTGTCGGGCCTTGTGGATTCGTGGAGAGGAAGGCTCCGTGACCGCATCTGTGTCCGTCTCTTCCTCCGTCGCTGGCGGGACCTGATGTTTCAGAGTGTCCAACGATCGTTCCAGAACTAAGATCACCACAATGCTCATGCTGACAAGGGCTTGTCCGCACTGACCATTTTGGTGGCTTCTTCAAAACTGGCAAGGATGGTGCAGAGCTCTTTCACCTGCCTCCACTCTCGGTGGCTCAACACCCCGAGGTCCGCACCGCTGCTTGTCAGGCCATGTGTCACTTTGTACTGCGTAATGGCATTGCGCTGCTGCCACAATCGCTGGAGCATGTGGAGGGTGGAATTCCAGCGTGTTGCCACGTCAACAATGAGACGGTTGACGGGGAGGCCGAGCTGACGCTGCATCTCAGCCAGGCGGACGAAGTAGGGTGCGAACGGCGGAAGTGCAAAACTCAGACCTCGAGCCTTCCTAAACAGGCAGTCCAGACCCGGTAGCTCTTTAGAAATTTCTGGACGACGAGGTTCTGAATGTGCCAGGCAAGGGGTGTGCTCCAGCCTACCAATCTTTAAAGGGCGGCCAGCAGATTTCGCCCGTTATCGCACACCACCTTGCCTGGCACAAGGTTCTTGTCACCCAGCCAGCGCTCGGTCTCGTTGCGGAGAGCCGTCCACAGCTCCTGACCTGTGTGTGGACGGTCTCCAAGACAGATTAATTTCAAAACGGCCTGGTTTCTCTGGGCATGTAATGCCACCAGAGGCCCTTTGGGGGGAAAAAAAACCCTGAACCATCCCTGCGGTTTTTGAAGAGCGTGCGCGAGCCTGAGAGCCACCGTCACCCCCAGAGAAACCACCCAGCTCACCCAGTGAGCGGGTCACAGAGATATAGCGGCCTTGGCCGTGCTTACTAGTCCATGTGTCGGTGGTCGATGGACTTTTTTTCCGGCCACAGATGCAGACAACAACGCGCTTGAAAATTTTAGATGGACACGGGGTGGGCCAGGGAAAGGGACGGCTTTTCTGGCAAAGAAATGCCTGCTCGGCATCTGGTTTTGGGGCAGCAAGGGCCATGATGTGTCGGAACCCATCTGTGTCAACCAGAGGGAAAAAAGGCAACATTTCCAAGGCCAAAAGCCTGGCAATGCCAACATTCAGGCTTTTGGCTTGGGATGGTTTGGGTTAAAGTGTTTCTTCTGCCCCCAAAAACCTGGAAGACAGAAGGCTGGCTGCTAGACGGGCCCCGCTGAAACGGCGTGCAGGTCGCAAACTGGCGGAAGGAGAAGGGGTAGGATGGGTCTCGGGTGGTGCTGGTGGTACTCGGCGCGTGGAGGCTTACGGAACTGGGCATCCCTGGATCATGACTCAGAGACATGGGCAGCTGAGGAACGCTTGGTGGTGGCGGAGGAGGAGGCAGAGACAGAGGGTGTGACAGTGGTTGGAAGCCCGGCGTTGGTCTGGCCTTTTTTGGCCAAGTGTTGCCTCCATTTCAACTCATGCATTCGCTGCATGTGACTAGACATGTTGGTGGTGGTTAAACACCTAAGATTCTTGCCTCTACTTATGCGTTTACGGCAAAGGCGGCATATGACATCGCTGGGTGAATCAGAGGCTTGCTCAAAGAAGGCCCAGGCTTGAGAGGTCCTGGACCTTTTTGACGGCGATAAGCGAGGAGCGAGGTTTCCGCTGACCGTGGCTGGCGGAATCATATCGGTGGACTTCTGCGACCGCCCTCTCCCTTTTTGAGGTGGGAACCGTATTGACACTACCCCATCGTCTTCCTCCTCGTCCAGTGATGGGGCCCGCTCGCAAGAAATTCTGCTGAAAAGACCACGTTGGATCCGCAATGTCTCATCATCATCATAAAACACAGGTGACTTCGTCGTCCTGACATTCTGCATCCAGGAGCTGGGGCTACAAGCAAGAGGCACTGCAAGGCGTTGCCGACCTCTCGGGTTTTTGCCGATTGCCCGGGTTTCCCTTATCCTCCTCTGATGGCATCAGTAACCTGGCGTCAGAGCAGACAAAATCATCCTCTTTGGCCTCTTGATCTTTTAACATGCCTTCTGACCCCAACCGCATTTTGTCATCAAAGAGGTCTTCAGAAAATGGATTATCCACAGTGGTGGGTACACGAGTTGAAATTGGGGCTGCCTTCGCTACATGTTGGACGGATGCTAAATGTGATGAAGACATTTGTGGCCGTGACTGGGAGGACGAGGAGGTAAACTGCGGGATGCAGGTTGCATTAACCACTGAAGAACAGATTGGCCCATGCTGTTCGTTACTGAGAGTCACAGGGGCCCCGACCCAGCGATGACAGGCCTGAGGTCCCGCAACCGACGATCCGCTGGCAAGCGTGTTGTCGCCAGCACTGGAGGAGCACCTTCTCTCGTACCTTTTACCTCCATGTTCCTACCCACCTCTTTGCTCGCTTACCACCTGCATTTCGCTCCATGTTCAGAAAGATAAAAATTTGAGAAGGTATGGAAGAGTTTTGGAAAGTCGGCAAATCACAGCTCTTCTCAAATCCCTCAAATCAAAACAAAATTGCTGGATTTAAATTTAACTGCAAGGTACCTCTAGCAACAAAGCTTGACTGACCAAAAGTGAATAAAACACCTTGCGGAGTTGTATACGAAGACAGAAAGGTAGTTTTGGCACCTATCAATACACCTGTGGTGACTACAAGATTGCTGGATACATATTTAACTGCAAGGTACCTCTAGCAACAAAGCTTGACTGACCAAAAGTGACAAAAACACCTATCTGAAATGTATACTGATAATACATGTGGATTTTTGCACCTAACACCTAGACCTGCAGGTACTAGAAAAGATCTGTATCCTAATCTAAGTTCAGGCTGCCCAACATCCAAGTAATATTTCAATAGAAAACTGTTAATAATAAAGCTATTGCAATGCAATGTCTACACTAAGTCTGGGTGCACAATATCCAGTATCTCTTAAAGAGCTTGTCTGTGCTCCCCCACTCCCGCTCCCCCTGTGACTTTACAGCGGTAGATGCTCCTTTAAAATTCTCAGCCTAACTACCTAAAATCTGCAAATCTCTGATCTACCTAAGTTCTAAGGTTCACAGCTAAAAGTATAGCTGTCTCTGTGAACAAATAGAATAATTTCGCTGAGCTGTTTGCACAGAGGCAGAGCGCACGTCCTACTCCTATGAGACGCTGACACACACTGAGGCAGAACAGGAAGGGCTGTTCTATGTAAAACGAGGTCATGTGATTTTTCCAGCCAATCGCAACCATACACATCCCAGTCATGACGTCGCACACACAGCTCACCCTGCTCTATTCTCTAAGCTGATTTGCTGGCCGCCAAAATGACAGGAAGCGCCGAAAATGGCGCGATATTAATAGATTATGCACAGATTTTAACCTAAATTATCGCGTGATCTAAAAAATCCGATCAACATAAAAACCGTGCCGATTTCAACTTTGTCGATAATAATCGCTCAACACTACTCTGTAGCAATATACACTCACCGGCCACTTTATTAGGTACACCATGCTAGTAACGGGTTGGACCCCCTTTTGCCTTCAGAAGTGCCTCAATTCTTCGTGGCATAGATTCAACAAGGTGCTGGAAGCATTCCTCAGAGATTTTGGTCCATATTGACATGATGGCATCACACAGTTGCCGCAGATTTGTCGGCTGCACATCCATGATGCGAATCTCCCGTTCCACCACATCCCAAAGATGCTCTATTGGATTGAGATCTGGTGACTGTGGAGGCCATTTGAGTACAGTGAACTCATTGTCATGTTCAAGAAACCAGTCTGAGATGATTCCAGCTTTATGACATGGCGCATTATCCTGCTGAAAGTACATTGTGGGTACATTGTGGTCATAAAGGGATGGACATGGTCAGCAACAATACTCAGGTAGGCTGTGGCGTTGCAACGATGCTCAATTGGTACCAAGGGGCCCAAAGAGTGCCAAGAAAATATTCCCCACACCATGACACCACCACCACCAGCCTGAACCGTTGATACAAGGCAGGATGGATCCATGCTTTCATGTTGTTGACGCCAAATTCTGACCCTACCATCCGAATGTCGCAGCAGAAATCGAGACTCATCAGACCAGGCAACGATTTTTCCAATCTTCTACTGTCCAATTTCGATGAGCTTGGGCAAATTGGAGCCTCAGTTTCCTGTTCTTAGCTGAAAGGAGTGGCACCCGGTGTGGTCTTCTGCTGCTGTAGCCCATCTGCCTCAAAGTTCGCCGTACTGTGCGTTCAGAGATGCTCTTCTGCCTACCTTGGTTGTAACGGGTGGCTATTTGAGTCACTGTTGCCTTTCTATCAGCTCGAACCAGTCTGCCCATTCTCCTTTGACCTCTGGCATCAACATGGCATTTCCGCCCACAGGACTGCCGCTCACTGGATGTTTTTTCTTTTTCGGACCATTCTCTGTAAACCCTAGAGATGGTTGTGCGTGAAAATCCCAGGAGATCAGCAGTTTCTGAAATACTCAGACCAGCCCTTCTGGCACCAACAACCATGCCACGTTCAAAGGCACTCAAATCACCTTTCTTCCCCATACTGATGCTCGGTTTGAACTGCAGGAGATTGTCTTGACCATGTCTACATGCCTAAATGCACTGAGTTGCCGCCATGTGATTGGCTGATTAGAAATTAAGTGTTAACGAGCAGTTGAACAGGTGTACCTAATAAAGTGGCCGGTGAGTGTATATGCCCCCTGTAGTAACATATGCCCCCTGTAGTAATACATATGTCTCCTGTGGTATCATATGCCCCCTCTAGTAATACATCTACCTCTAGCAAAGTTTAAATGAAAATAAAAAAAGTACTCACCTCTCCATTTTCCTTCTCTAGAGGCTAGTGTTGCGACCGGCGCCCGCGACCCCTCCTGCGGGCGCCGGCGCAGCTCTGCCCCGGTCCCCGGGACGAGTGCCGCCGCTGCCCGGGTGTCGGGCGGCGGGCGCACTCGCCCTCCGGCGCGCCAGTACTTACCCGGCCGCGCTCCTGTGTCCCTGCAGCCTCCTGCTGTCCGGCGCGCGCGTCCCTGTGATCTAAGGCGCGCGCGCGCCGGCTCTGTGAGATTTAAAGGGGCAGTGCGCCGGTAATTGGGTAATTGCCGGGCACTGCCTCTATTTCACCTGGGCGCTTCCGCCCGCTCCCTGCTGGATCTTTAGTGCCTTGCCTATTGTGAAAGCGTTCCCTATTGCCTCGTCCTGATCTACCGTGTACCGTATCCTCGCTTCCGTCTCTTGACCACGTATCTCTGCCGCCTGCCCTGACCGCCTGCCTGTCCACGACCACGAACCATAGCTGCCTGCCCTGACCTTCTGCCTGACCCCGACTACGAGCCTGCCTGACGATTTTGCACCACGCTATACTTCGGCTGCCACCGCAAGCAAGTCACGTCAGGGGTAACGACCTGGTAGACTCCCGCCGCAGCAAGTCCATCCCGCTTTGCGGCGGGCTCTGGTGAAAACCGGGACCTACTTAGATTCCGTTCCCTGGCGTGGCTTAAACCATCGCTTGGGGTGGTCCAGTGGATCCACTTCTGCGCCCGGGAAACCATAAACAGTAAGATCCGGGCAATGGATCCCCCCAAAGGGTACCGCTGCCCAGTGAGGCGGACCTCTCTCGCATGGTGACCCGACAGTCTCTGCAACGGGCCCAGCTGGGGCAACAGCTGGATCATTTGGGACTGCCATGGTGCAGCAGCTCGTCACCGCCCAGCAGCAACCTCCACCTCCTCCTGTGGCCGCTCCAGCTCCGGCGGTTCCACTGGCTCCATTGGGACCCAAGCTCCATTTGTCGCTGCCTGCCAAATTTGACGGTGATCCCAAGCTCTGCAGGGGTTTTCTCACTCAGTGAAACCATGCACTTGAGTTAATGGGGGCCCAAATTCCTGTCTGAACGTTCCAAGGTGGCGTTTGTGGTCAGCCTGTTGTCTGGGAAGGCCCTGGCCTGGGCTACACCTCAATGGGACAGGAGCGATCCTGTGACTGCGGATCTGCATGCCTTCCTCGCTGAATTCCGCAGTGTCTTCGAGGAGCCAGCCCGAGCATCTTCTGCAGAGACGGCACTCTTGAACCTACGCCAGGGTGAAACTTCAGTCGGAGAGTACGCAGTATGATGTGAGCGGAACAGAACATGTCCTTGTATCCTAGTCAGAAATTCATATTAGAACGAAGATTTAAGTTTGAAGAAGACAAGATGGATGCCATTAAAATGCTAAAATTATCAAACTTATTTTCAATTCTGTTTCATTCCTCTCTCTTGATAATTTAAAATCATTTTAATTCCAATACTTTAGTACCCTGATGTTCTTCAAAAAGGGGCTTTTTTTTTGTTGGTTACCCACACATTATCAATGTTAATATTCATGACATTTTGTCCTTTGGGGACGTTTGGGTCCCTTTGAAACTTTTCTCATAGTATACCGATACCTTTGATCAAGATCCAGGTGATGAGGCACATAATAAAAATTTGGGTGAATGATGTGGGCTATTCCCCCTGAACCACCCAAATGCCACTGAACCAATTGAGGGGGTTAAGCTAGGCCTCCATTATGCTTACCCTGAAACATGTAAAAATCTTTTCTTTTACTGTAGAACGTTAAATCTTAATGGCATCAAAAAATCTGATCACTAATATTGTCAATGATCCTCCCTATTCATTGTTTGTGTGCGTTGTGTATTCCTTTGAGTGTATGCATGAGTTTGGATTAAACTGATCAAAGTTTGGGGGGTCCCGTTTCTTATTATTATTGCATGTCTTGGCAAGAAAACCTCATGTGCCTAAGGAAAAAAACCTATTGGTCTTGAAAAACAACGTGGTCACCTCCTAAATTAGTGAATGCATTGAAAAAAATAAAAAAGTTTATTGTCTAGGGAAAGAAATTAATGTAAGAAAAAATCCTTTTTGTGCAAAAAATATTTCTAAAGTGTCCAAATCTAGGGAATGTTACCCTAATCTGCGTTTGTAGTGTGCTCTATTGCTTTCGAAAGTGTTAAAACCTGTACTTTTATAGGGATGAGAATTTGGGGGTTTGTCATTAAAAACTACATCTTTTATGGAACTGTTAGTTGTCAGGAACTGGTGTGGGTGAATGTTTGCATCCCCAGTGGTTTGAAGACTATGCTTTAGCTATTTTGGTGTTTTGTTAAACTAACTTATTGTCTTTTCCTCTAAAAAAGTGTTTATGTAGCTATGTGTGGGACTCTATGTTTTCATAACACCATTTTATGCATTTTATACTTGTACCCATTATTTTTGCAATAACTAAAATGTAATAACACTGTAACGTCTTCGATCCTTGAGTAGTCGTAGTATCTCACTCCCCACACCTGTCGGCGTCCTTGATATAATCCTCAGCTCACGCAGAGCCAATCTTCCTGGGACAAGGCAGCAAGAAGAACAACAACCCACCATCCTCCCACAATGCTAGCCCAAAGTCTTGTGCTGGGTTGAGGGCCAAGTAATTTTTTTTGTACAGGAGGGGCATCTCGATCTTCTTTCCTTCACGCGAGGGAAAGGGTAACACTTTGGATTACCTCAGCTGCGTCTTTTGGTGATGGCTTATGGCAAAGCCAGTCGGGAGCGGTAGAGCTCAGAATCTTCGGGTTTTCACTGCTGGCTTGACAGGAGGAGCAGTAGTAGCAGCAGCAGTGGTACTTGCTTCCGTCCCCGATGGGGGTTACACGTTTGCAGTGTGAAGCAGGGATCCACGTTCCTCTTCCTTCGACTTTCACACTTGAAGGAGTTGGTCATCGAAACTTAAAAAGGCCCGGGCCCACCTTTCTGAAAAAGAACCAGAACTAAAAATTCGAATCATAACATTATCTCCTGGTTTGACGTTGTGACAGGCAAAGTAGGACAGTTGCAGGTCCCCTACTTGATGATGCAAACCCTTTAATGTTTTAGTAGTTGTAGCACATAGTCCACATTAAGAGTTGTTAAAGATGAATGTGCAGTCTCTGGAGGTTGAGAGTGAGTGATTAGGGAAATTTTTCCAAACAGAATTCATAAGGTGAAAGTTGGAGCACCCCTCTGGGTGTGTATGTAGTTCCATAAAACAAAGAGGTAAGAAAATCGGGGCCACCTCATATCAGTCTCTTTGCAACATTTGGCTAAATATCTTTTGGGTACGACAAATATAACTACTGTTTCATTAATCTTAGCATAAATGGTGTGTAATACATTACCAGTGAGTGCAAGTAAGTCTCTGATTACTTGAAGCAACCCTATGGTACAGAATAAAATTTTTAAACAAACAAGACATACAAAATTTCCCAAACCTTTGGTAGCTGTCTACCTGTAGATCTTGGAAAGGGCCCTTGGTTGATGGGAGGTGTGAAGGAAAGTCCCCACTGCTCCACCAGCACTCTTGCTGGAGGTACATCTGGCAGGGGACTTCCGCTTTTGCAGTGAAACCTTGTGACACCAGGTGTGTGGAGACCAAATTTCGCATCGCGTTTTCCCCACAATGGTAGCTTCAGCTAGCATTGTCAGGAAATTTTTGGGGTCCCCTGGCTTTCCTTCACTGTCCATAGACCAATCTGAAATCTGGGGGCACCCCAAAACCCTTTCCCATCGGGCCTTTTCCTACGGAGAGCAAATTTGGAAAACAAAGTTTACAAAAGTTTCAAGTAAAGACACAGTTACTATTTTGAAGTATGTGCTTAATATTTCACAACAGCTGTTACTATCAGAATAGGATTCTCCAAAAACACAGTAATATCTTTTGCATAGCTCATAGCTAAAAAGTTTAACAACAAAAATCTTTTACAAAAAAATAAATCAGGGCAAATGTGTATTTGTCTTTCCTTCAAAAAACTCAATGTTTGCAAGTAACTATAAGTCTGGGTTCTCAAATTTTCAAATTTCTTCAACTTTCTTCCCTTAAATCTGGGCGCGGCAGTGTTATGGTCTCCGCCCCCTCAAGTCTGTCAAAAGGCCTCTCTCTGACTCACTACCTCCTCTCTCTGAACCTCATGTGACAACAAAATAACAAGGTTCACTTCAAAGCACCTGTGCAGGTGGTGGATGTTGGATGTGACTAGGGTGCAGGAGAAAAAGGGTCCCACCTAGTGAAATTTGGGGCCCGTGAGTACATTTGACAATTCAGGGGTACCCTACACAGAATGAGGAACCCAGACATTCAAAATGTGACCAAAACTCGGCCCGGTTTTTTCTACAGACAATGCATCACCGCTATGGCTCTACGGCATGCATGCATTCTCTCTCTACACCCTCTTCACACTAGGACTAACTGACCCCTGAGCTAGCTATCTATTGGGGGCTTTGAACACAGCTTGTGCATGTCCTTTGACCCTTTAAGGCAAAACAAGTGGAAAAGGGCTTTGTGTAATCTAGTAGGCCTAGAGCATCAGGGGTGAGAGGAAGCATTTTTGAAATTCTCAACAGCCTTTCTGGTCTTGTCAATGTATGTGAATGGTTCAGCCACAGAATCTTTGGTTTAAGTCTATAATTGTGCAGCATATAAACACTAATATGCAGGAACCTACCATTCCCGAAGCATCTCAGTCGCTGTTCATCATGGGAATGGACAAATTGTACAGCTGCTCTATGTCTGATAGTAGGTATCTGTGGCCTGGTGTAAGGCAGTGTCCAATGTAAGTCACCCTGTCTTTACATCTCTGTAATTTGTATCAGGAGACTTTGTCCGTAGTCTGCAAGAAATTCAAGCAGAGCTTGTGTCTGAAAGGCTATTCAATTTCAGCCTTTCATGGGACTATTTTTGTATGTGTTTCACTGGATTACAAAGCAATGTGTATTTGTGGGGTGTTTGCTATCTGCCCCACCTCTGTGAATTCATATTCCACAGGTGTTTTTGGATGTTTTTTTTTTTTTCCATATTTGAACAATACTTTCAGAATCTTTTTATGGCTTCTTCCTTTGCTGGCTGATCATTAACCAATCCAGCATACAGCAGGTACACAGCATCCTCTGTATTCTCAAGTGTAGCCTATATGTGAATGTCATCTAAGGTGCAAAAGATGGTGCACCCAAGCTGAGATTGCCTAAAAAAAATCATTTTCCCAATAAAACTCAGTGGGCATCTATGAAATGGTTGAATGAATGTATAGTAGTGATGCGGCTTAGTGTGACTAATGTGTACTATAAAAATAGGGTTGCCTTTTACACTTACATCATATGGCTGATATGGTCCTTTGTGTAGCTGGAAGAAAAAACAGTGTTAATGAAGACAAATTTAATTTTAGATCTTCTGTATCTAGAAGGAAAGATGCTTATGATTGCCTCTTAGTTCCTGGAGAGAGAAAAATCCATAATATTAGTGTAAAATAAAAATAAAAAAAAAAAAATCCAGTGGGATAGGATTTGTACACTAGTGAGAGTGCTTTTCTGGACCCATTTCATCCTGATTGGCCACTGTTGTTGTTAAAAAATGGGTAAATAATTTTACAATATCCTGACCTGACATGTTACTGGTATGTTACATATCTTTTCTAACCTTTCCCATTACTCTTGTGGTGTCTTTTTTTATTAATTTTCCTACTAACCTAGCAAAAGCAAAACTCACTAGCTGAATATGATTTTTTTTCCTTTCTTTTCCCTATTAGGGGGGTCGTGTAGTTTGTGGTGGGTTCAGCTTCCCTTTCCTCTACGTTGTCTCCTCCCTCCCTTAATGATGTTTGAAATGTCAATCTGTGTGTATCCTGGTCCTATTAGTGGACTAGGTACCTGTATTTCATATGCAGGTGGATGTACTGTGAACGTATGATGCTGATGTTTTTTGTGCAATGGGAGTGTATGTTCCTGTAATTGAAGGATCATCTCCTAATGTAGTGCTTTTCTCTTTTATGGGTGTAACTACATCTCCTTGGCCCCCCCTTTTAGAGATTCTATAAAATGGGGCCTTGGGGTTAACCTGAGTTACCGGAGGGAAGACCTAGGCAGGTCAGGATATATTCCTGCCCAATACACTATCTGATGTTTTGGGGGTTTGCAATGAAGTGTCTCTCGTGTAGAGGTGCTGGTGTCCGGGCTACTTGAAGCATCTTTAGCGAGTGCTACTGTAAGGTCTCTCTTATTTTGAGACCGCATGCTCTGTACTAAGCATGTAAACATTCATCCTCAGCAACATCTACAATGTTCATTAGCTTTTGTGGTTTATCAAAAACTTTTTGTTTACTGTACCACCATCTGAAGTTTTGGTGTAGTATGAAGAGTTTTATCAGTGTCAGTGTTGTTAAAGATGGGCTTGTCAGTGTTAACTGAGGTGTCCCCTGAAAACTAACAACTGCGTTTTGGCTTCACCTATCCAATTGCAAAACATTTCCATTTCTTTTTGTTCTTTACAACAAGAAGCTATCTTCTGTAATGTCTCTAAATCCCATGTACCTTCTTTAGGTAACTCAGGTATACACAATCGCCATTTCTCCAAAAATTATGTATGTCCCACCCCATTATTTTTAGCATATGGGTCATAGGACTTCCTCCGGTATAAAAGGATGTACTTATTCCTATCTGGGCATATCAGACTTGTTCTTTCTGCAAGTTGATGACAAATTCCCCAAGTTTATGAAGTCCTTATTAACCAAGGAATAGTACCCACCTCGTCGATGGACTAAAACAAATGTTTATAGCCTCCTATAATCCCCTTCACTGAGGGACTCCTTGCCCCAGTGGACACTTTCTTATTACTTAAAAAGTTTGAGCATGTGGCGATTGTTAGTACCTTGTTGTAATCATACAATACAATGCAATTCTCAAATGAAATGTAATAACTTCTACTTTTATGCGAGACTTATTATAGTAAAACAGTTATACTAACAGCAAAGGGAAATATTCATGTGCAAAAAAAACGAAAATACAACCCAAAAATAGAAGGAAGAAAATAGCAACAATAAAACAAATTAATGTGCATACACAATGCAAACCAAACCAGTATGAAGTAAGCTAAATTATCTCACCGCTTGAGGGCAGCCGCCCCTAAGGAGAAGAAAAACACAGAGAAGACAAAACAAAACAAAACAAAAGCCCAGCCAATAAAAACACTGGATACAAGACAACAAAACAAAGTTTTAGTAACAAAACAGATAACTTATTTCACTTTTAAAGCAACACTGCAAATTGTGACAATTTCTTATCTCAACCTTAATATTTACAACTATATAAAACTTTAACTCTAAACTATAAACCAAATTGATACGTGGGAACGTGGGAGAGGGAGAATAATAGAGAAACCTCATCAGCAACAAACAGGATCCAACCCCTTTTTTTGCAGAGAAGCTATGGATTTGTTTTGGGGAAATGCCCCCGTGCTGAGATCCCAGGTTCTCAAAGCAAAGGGGTGCTTGCTTCCCCCGTTACTCGGAAAAGGGTTTTCTAATCAGTCACGGCCAAAATGATGAGATATCCTTTCTTAGCAACCTCTTGTCTCCACGGCCCCGAAAAACCAACAGTGCACTGGGATTCATTAAAAAGATTAAAATGTTTTAAATTATACTGACTTTATTTTTTAAGGGAAAGGGCGTGATCAACAGAAAGGGGTAGGCATTTTTAAATCCAATCAAAGATAAGTATACACAAAGATATAGGTTACAACCCAATCAGTGTTTTAAATGTAAAGATTCATTTAATTTAAAAATCATGACACCCCCCTCTACCCAAAAAATAAAAATGAATACTTGACTCTGCCTTAGTTACATTTAATTAATAACCTTTAAAAAAGCAGCAGCTATACTGTTATTCAAATGCCACGGCCTTCTAGACTTATTTTAAAGCCCAAATATTGTGTGAGGGGAAACAGAACATGTCCTTGTATCCTATCAAAAAATTATTTTAGAACGAAATTTAAAGTTGAAGAAGAAAGATGGTTTTCATTAAAATGCTAAAATTATAAAAATTTATTATAAATTCTGTTTCATTTTGCGTGCGTTTTCCAAGAGGGGCAAGAAGAGCCCCCAAGATCGAGGGCTCGGACCCCCCGTCGCCACGCCTGGCTCCGGTTTTCCCAAAGGGCCCCCACTGCCGTTCCTCTCCAATTGAGGAAAACCCCATGCAGGGGGGATCAACCATTTTCTGAGGGGAAAATTAAAACCCCGTCGGGGCCAGTGCTATGTCGTACTGCGCAGCCCCGGATCATTTTCGGAGTAGTGTCCGCTTCCCCCCCAACCCCCCGGGAAATCCCCGCACTAGGTATGTTGGGGATTCCCCCCTAGGGTTTGGGAAAACTCTTCCCCCCCCACGCCGACTTCCGGTGGAGAAAAATCGGGACTGGGGGTTGTATTCCAGGTCTGCGTTCCTGGCCCCCTTCCCCGGGGAATTTTACCCACGCCGCCCTTGTATCCCGTTACCAGTTCCTTGGTTAGTCGGGAGAAACCGTTGGTGATATCCTCCGTCCAGGGGCTGCTTGAGACGCCATCGGTCCGGACCAACCCGGTGCCCTCCCGGGGCGCCCGATAAGGAGAAGATCTCCCTAAGTTCTGTCTTCGGTCTTCCTTCGACCCTGTTGGGCTCCCGTGGCTGCAGCGCCATGCCCCACCTTAATTGGATTACAAGCGAGGTCGTGGTGGGGACCTACGCTGGAACTCTTGTTGGGGCACTCCCCCGGGGTGCGCTCCGTTCCTTCTAAACCCCGCCCTCCGGGGCCCTCCAGGTTTGCCTACGGAATCCCGGGGATTACGGGACTCTTCGGAAAAGCGGGCCGAGACCTTCGCCTAAACCCCCCCTATACTGCCCTATCGATTATGCCGGGAGCCGTCCTCCTAGGGGCAGGGTTTTCCCCAGTGGGTACCGAGACCCGGCCATGTCACTACATTCGGGACAACCTGCAGAAGGGTTTAACGCAAATCCTCCCCCCCCGGCGGGGGCAGGATTTTTCTTCTGCAGAAGAAAAGGGCTTTTAGGGCCCGGGTTTTCACTATGGGGGCCTTTAAAAAATTTCCCCGGTGGAAAAACCGCATTCTTGCCGCGATCCGGAACTGTTTACCGGCCAAATTTCCCCCCATTTTGACCTGCAGGGGCCTACAACCTCATCCGCATTCGAGGGGGGGATGAGGGAAAGAGGGTTTTTTTAACCGGGGGCTGGCACTTTGAATATCTCGAATGCCCTTCTCTGTGCAATCCCCAGATCTTCCAAGAATTTGTGAACGATATCTTCCGGGATCTCCTTTACACTGTGTCTTGGTTATCTGGAGACATTCGGGTGTTCTTTTGCGATGTGGGATCATCGTCTCATGTCCCCGGGTATTAGAGCGCTACGGGCCAACCCCTCTACGCTAAATTAGAGAAATGTCTCCCCACCAGACCAGCCCCCCTTTCCCGGGGTTACGTCATCTGGGGACCGGGTTGCAGAGGATCCGCCAAGTTGTGGCTGTTTGCGGGGGCCCCCCGGCGGTGGCCTACAAACATACAAGCTCCGGGTTCTCGAATTACATCGTCAGTTTATCCTGATTTTTTCAAAATTGGTGGCACCTATCATTGCATTTACCAAGAAGAACTCAACCTAGCGGGGCCCCCAAAGGGGCCCGAAAAGGCATTTTTTAAAATTTAAGGCAGCTTCGCTCTGGGTCCGACCAGGCCTGTTCGAAAAGCCATCTTTATGGGGGGATGCCTCCTGGGTCGGGGTGGCGAAATTTGAGCAGGGGGGCCCAAAAAGGGAAAGGTCACCTGGGGTTTTCTCCCAAGATTTCCCCCCTGCGGAGAGAATTACACCATGGGAGACCGGGAGTTGCTGGTATCAAGTACCCAAAGAGTGGCGTTATGTTCGGAAGGGGCCGTACCCATCCCCCATTTCTCGACCATAAAAATTTTCAAACCCCCAATCGCCCAACGCCTCAACCCCGTCAAGCCAGGTGGCCCCTGTTCTTCTCGCGCTAATTTCCCGATACATTTTCGGCTGCAAGGGAAGAAATCAGGGCCGAGCGTCTCCGTGTCTCCCATGTGTTGGGGGGAGGAGGGCACGGGCCCCCAACATAAAATTTCCCCCGAATGTCATTCGGTGGCTCCAGTGATCTGCGAAAAAGGGGCCTCGGGAAGACTTTTGTCCGTCTGCCTCCGCAGGGAATTTTTTAAAGGGGGGCACTGTTCTCTTGGGCTGGTCACCCCGGAGCACGCAAATCTTCCCCCCTAATCTCTCGTTTTTACTGGTGGCCAGAGCTTGTGGGGACTCAAGGATTTGGAAGTCCTGCGTTACTTGTGCTCGAAAAAAGACTCCTCGCCCCAAACCCCGGCGGGTTTTGTCCCCCCTCTGCCCCCCTAGGGCCCCCTTGACTCATGTGGCAAAGGATTTTTCTGGACTGCTCCCTCTTGGGCAAACACGGCATCTGGGTGGGGCGCGGGACCGTTTTTCGAAGATGGGCCTTTATCCCGTTTCCAGGGGGTGCCCCCTTTCCCCCCCCCCCGTTGGCCAAACCCGTTTTTTCTCCACATCTTCCCCCTACACGGACTTCGCAGCACATTTTCTCGGACGGGGGGTCCCAATTTTTTGAGGTTTGGCGGGGGCCCCTTTTCTCGTTGCAGTGAACCTCGATTTTTTTCGTACCACCCCCAGACGAAAAAAGGCCAAGTGAAGGGTCAATCAGATCCTGGGGGGCTATTTTTCACATTTTGTTCGGGTGACAGGATGGTGGGCCAGCTTGCTTCTTTGGGGGGAGTTTTTTCCCAAACTCCCTGGAGTCGGAACACTGAAACCCCGCATTTTTCATGTCAGGCCGCATCCCCCCCCCTCCATACCCTTGTTCCAAAGTGCCCCCCCGGGGAACTTTTGCCCCAAAATATGGTGTTCCCCTTTGGAAACAGGCCCAGTCTCTGCAACTGATCCGAGCTGAAGTCCAAGCGGACAAAAATAGAAAACCCCCCCGTGTTTAACCCTGGGGAAAGGTCTGGCAATTGGCAGTAATCCGGGTGAAAATCCCTCGTACAAATTGGGGGCCCCCGGGACTAGGCCATTTGAAAATACCGCCCCCGGGATCAACCGGTGCCCTACAAACTCCGGCTCCCCCCCACTATGGTATTCCCATCCTTCCATTCTCCTTGTTTAAGCCCGTGGTCCTGAACCGTTTTTCCCAGGGATCAAACCTCCCTCTTCTGAAGCGGGGCCGCCAACATTTCACTGTAAAAAGAGATCCTAGAATGAAACCATCAAGGGAAGGCGGATTTTCCCGATTGTGGAAGGGGTTTGGTCTGAGGAGAGTTTTTGGGAGCCGGGAGGGGCAAAATTTGGACCCGGGGTTGCGCAGAATTCCCCAGGGGAGGAAGAAGTGGGAGGGGTAAGGGGGGGGGGGGGTATGTTGCGCCCCGGCCCGACCCCTCCTGCGGGCGCCCCGGGGCCCGCTCTGCCCCCGGTCCCCCGGGAGAGTGCCGCCGCTGCCCGGGTGTCTGCCTTATTTCACCTGGGGGCTTCCGCCCCTTTCCTTTTGTTCTTAAAAATGCCCGCCTATTGAGAACGTTCCCCTTTAATTTGCCTTCGCCCCTGATCTACCTGTACCGTTTTTTCCTTCCCGGTTCTCTTGCCAGATCTCTGCCCGGCCTGCCCCTGACCCCCGGCCTGCCGGGTCCACGACCACGAACCATGCTCCTGCCCTGACCTTCGCCGACCCCGACTAGAGCCGCCCGACGATTTACACCAGCTATACTTCGGCTGCCACCGCAAGCAAGTCACGTCAGGGGTAACGACCTGGTAGACTCCCGCCGCAGCAAGTCCATCCCGCTTTGCGGCGGGCTCTGGTGAAAACCGGGACCTACTTAGATTCCGTTCCCTGGCGTGGCTTACACCATCGCTTGTGGTGGTCCAGTGGATCCACTTCCGCGTCCGGAACCGTAACAGCTAGCTTCTTTGTAAGCAGCGTGACTTCATTACGCCACTTACGCCGGAGACCCAGCGTCACAAGGGGTATGATGAAAGCAGTGCATCACGACCCCTGTGACACTGATGTGTATGTACAGCGCTCACTCAGCTGTACATATATAAAACTGTACATACAAGGGAGAAGGCAGGACGGTAACAATCTGTCCTGGCTTCTCCCTGTAGGAGCTGCTGACTCTGCACTGATGTCATAAAGCGGCCATGCAGAGTGAAAGAGTAATCGCTGGGCGGCTGTTCCCTCCCCCCCCCCCCCACCCGGGTGAGCGGCGTCCAGGGCAATCGCCTGCCTCGCCCACCCGTAGGAAAGGTCCTGACCATCACACATGTATACACATACTAAAAATAAATACAAATAAGACCGCTTGTGGGGAGGGTGGTCCCCAGGGCTGACATTTGTAACTTCAGGTCCCCATACAGCCAATGCATTTGGTCTCCCCACCCATTGTCAGTACCTATCTTATACTATATCAGTGAGACCCTTTTTATCAGGGCCCCTGATGGGAGTACTGACTAAACTGCCCTGATAAAACCCATGGTGGTCCCACATGCTACACTAAAACCCATTTCACAAAATTCTGAGTTAGTTGAGGGGGATCCCCTGTTTAGGATCCTAAGTTATTGGCTATAGTGGAGAATAGCTACAAAGAAAATCTCTTGCTCTCAGGACCTGTCCTGTTCGACATTACAAAGATAAGTAATTAATTTATATGGGCACTGCTTAATGTTACATTATAATGATGCTACAGAGGATTAGAATAGTTACTGCCAGGTTTCTTGGATGACAGCTGATTGCTGGGGTTCGAGGAGGGCTGCACTTTGAGAGAGGCTTATAGTAAAGAGACTCTTTGAACAAGTAGGAAAAGTCCAAAGCAGAGAACCCTTAAAAGAGCCTAAGGTACTGCCACTATGCCCACTAACTTGCCAGAAGCAGGGTGCAACTGCATTCCCACTGTAGAGGACATAACTTTTTAAGACCCATGACTCTGGCAGATATTACCTCCCCTATCAACATGATTGCCATGCCTAGCGTCACTATAGCCAAAGCCTGTGATCAAGCAAAGGTTCCTAAGGTTATCAATTTTTAAATCCTGCTAGGCAAGGGGTAATAATTGTAAAATGTAATAGACATCCTTATTTATGCTTCTTGTTCACTTAATTTCTAATCTCCACTGGTACTATTTGTCAAGGCAGAGCCATAGGAAACTATAGGTCAGATGCAATTTCTTTTGGACTATGTTTGCTCTATTTTCTGATTTTATATATTTTATATTCTTGACACAAAAGCATGGTACACTACAATTTGGTGCCCCACACATAAAGCGAACATGATTGAGAAATAGAGCAAACATAGTCCAAAGGTTATAGGTAAAGATGGGCGAATTTCTCAAAAATTAGATTTGGTCACCGGCCGAATTTTGAAAAAATTTCGTTTCTTTCCCCGAATTACTTGACACGAATTGTGTTAAAAGCAGCATTTCCAGGCTACACAAAAACCGCAGGGTGCTGTAGAACGTTGTGCCCATGCTTAAAATATGCGAGGGAGCTTGGTTTGGGTTTTTTAAACAATGTTGTGTTTTAGTAGGCCCGCAGATGATCCGCGCTCTTAAATCGCTTCATTTTAAAATTCCCGGGGCATTTAGGGGCAAAATGCCCAAAAAAAAACTCAAGGGGGAAATGTAAGCTGATAAAGTCACCCAGCGAAACTGAAAAAACAAGCTAGAGCTAAGGTTGGAAAATTAGTGACAGATGTGGGGGGTGCGGCGGCACCCAAGCAGCATGAGGCGGCAGTGGCCAATGACTTTCGGGAGGTGGCAAAACACGGGAACCCCCACAGAGTGGCACAGACCCGAGAGCGGAGGTCACGGCGCGCAGTATGGGGGAGGGCAGTGGCCAATGACATTCTGGGGGGTGGCAAAACGGGAGGAACCCAGAATGGCAAAAATCACACAGTGTGGATTCACGACAGCAGCACATGAGATCAGGCAGTGGCCAATGACATTCTGGGGGGGCCCCAAAAAACATATTGGCCCCACAGAGTGGCAAAATGATAAAGTGTGGAGGTCACGAGCAGGCATGGACAGGCAGTGCCAAAATGACTTTCTGGAGGCGGCAAAACAGATTAGGCCACAGATGGCACAATGATACAGTGGGGGGAG
>JAODAL010048518.1:0-28948 GCA_025379985.1 Phyllomedusa bahiana | reverse complement strand
TAAGTAGTTTGGCCAACCCAATATAAAAAGGCAAATTAAAATTTTAAAATTGAGCCAAAGCGAATTCAAATTTTGACCCCGAAAAAAAAAATATCTACAAAAAACCTATGGAGAGTTTTTTGATGCTAGCGGTTGGTAGAAAAAATACCCAAAAATCCTTTATTTTTGGGAAAGTTTGGACCCCAATATAACTAAAGTAAACTTTTAAGCCTTTGTTTGGGCAGCAAGAAATAAAATTTGGATTGTAGGCCCAAGTAAAACGAAAATGGGTTTTCTGAAAAATTTGGAGGAACCGCCTTTTTTTTGATCCCTTAGCGGTTGGTAAAGTAAATACCTAATCCTTAATATATCTAGGCGTAAGTAGGTTTGAGGAACTCATATACTACAAAGTACAATTTCTAAAGCCCTTTGATTGCAGCAAAGCAGAATCAAATCGGAGAGGAGAATAACGAACTTTTAGGTCTACATGCAAAACCTATGGAGACGCTTTGATGCTAGCGGTTGGTAGAAGGGAATAGCCTAATCCTTCAATATCTTGGGGCAGTAAGTATTTTGAGGGCAAACTATTTTCTACAAAGTACAACCTCTATAAGCCTCTTGATGCAGCAAAGCAAATCAAATCGATGTTGGGCCGAGATAACCCAAAACATAGGTCTACATCAAACCTATGGAGGCGCTTTGATGCTAGGGGTTGGTAAGAAGGAATAGCCATAATCCTTATATTCTCTGAGGCAGTAGTATATTTGGGCAACTATATACTACAAGTAAAACTCTATAAGCCTTTGATTGCAGCAAAGCAGAATCAAATCGGCTAAACCCGAACATAGGTCTACATGCAAAACCTATGGAGACCGCCATGGTGAGGTTAGCGGTTGGTCGAAGGGAATAGCCATAATCCTTCATATATCTTTGAGGCAGTAAGTATTTGAGGCAACTCTTTATACTACAAGAACAACTCTTTTAAGCCTCTGATTGCAGCAAAGCAGAATAAAATCGGATGTTAAGGGCCAGAGATAAACCCCGAACATGGTTACATGCAAAAACCTATGGAGACGCTTTCTGATGTAGCGGGTGAAGTGCAAAATACCCCTAATCCTTATATAATCTCTGAGAAGAAAGTTTTGAGCGCAACTTATATACTACAAAGTACAACTCTATAAGCCCTCTTGATTGCAGCTAAGCTGAATCAAATCGGATGTTACGGGCCAGAGATAAACCGAACATAGTCACATGCAAAACCTATAGGGATCGTTTCTTGATGAAGCGGTTGGTAGAGTGAATAGCCTAATCTTATATCTTTAGCAGTGCTAGAAGTAGTTTGAGCGCAACTCATATATTACAGTAGTACACTCTATAGCCCTTTGATTGCTGCAATGCAGAATCAAATCGGATGTTACGGGGAAGAGAAAAACACGAACATAGGTCTACATGTAAAACCTATGGAGACTGCTTTTCTGATGTTAGCGGTTGGTAGAAGGGAATAGCCATAATCCTTCATATATCTCTGAGGCAGTAAGTAGTTTGAGCGCAACTCATATACTACAAAGTACAACTCTATAAGCCCTTTTGATTGCAGCAAAGCAGAATCAAATCGGATGTTACGGGCCAGAGATAAACACGAACATAGGTCTACATGCAAAACCTATGGAGATCGCTTTTCTGATGCTAGCGGTTGGTAGAAGGGAATAGCCATAATCCTTCATATATCTCTGAGGCAGTAAGTAGATTGAGCGCAATTTTTATACTCCCAAGGTACAACTCTATAACCCCTCTTGATTCCCTTTTGATTGCAGGAAAGCAGAATCAAATCGTGATGTTACGGGGCAAGAGATTAAAACACGATCATAGGTCTAATTGCAAAACTATGGAAGACCGCCATTTTTGATGCCACGATTAGGAAGGAGTGATAGCCATCAATCCTTCATATCTCCATCAGGCAGTAAGTAGTTGAGCGCAAATCATTATACTACAAAGTACAACTCTGTAGAGCCCTTTTTGATTGCAGGAAGGCAGAATCCAAATCGGGATGTTACGGGCCAGAGATAAACACGATCATAGGTCTACATGCAAATCCTATGGAGACCGCCATTATGATGCCACGATAGGTAGAAGTGAATAGCCATAATCCTTCATATATCTCTAAGCAGTAAGTAGTTTGAGCGAAAACTCATTTACTAAAAGTAAGCTCTCTATAAGCCCTCTTGATTGCAGCAAAGCAGAATTAAATCGGATGTTGCGGGCCAGAGATAAACACGAACATAGGTCTACATGCAAAACCTGTGGAGACCGCCATTCTTATGCTACCGGTTGGTAGAAGTGAATACCCATAATCCTTCATATATCTCTGAGGCAGTAAGTAAATTGAGCGCAACACATTTACTACAAAGTACAACTCTATAAGCCCTCTTGATTGCAACAAGGCAGAATCATATCGGATGTTATGGGCCAGAGATAAACACAAACATAGGTCTACATGCAAAACCTAAGGAGACCGCTATTCTGATGCTAGCAGTTGGTAGAAGGGAATAGCCATAATTTTTTTCCCTTTTTTTCACTATATATCTGAGGCAGTAAGTTATTGAGCCGGCAATCATTATACTAAAAGTACATACTCTATAAGCCCTTTTGATTGCAGGAAAGCAGAATCAAATCGGATGTTACGGGCCAAAGATGAGAAACGAACCATTGGCCTAAGGCAAAACCTATGGAGAACGCTTTTCTGATCCTAGCGGTTGGTAGAAAGGAATAGTCATAATCCTTCATATATCTCTGAGGCAGTAAGTAGATTGAGCGCAACTCCTATACTACAAAGTAATCTCTTAAGCCTCTGATTGCAGCAAAGCTGAATAAGGGATGTTACGGGGCCAGAGATAAACCGAAACATTGGTCTACATGCAAAACGTAATGAGCTAGCTTTTTTGATGCTAAGGGGTTGTTAGATGTGAATAGCCATAATCTTCATATATCTTGAGGCAGTAGTAGATTGAGCGCGAATCATATACTACAAAAGTACAACTCTCTATAAGCCTCTTGATTGAGCAAAGCAGAATAAATGGATGTTAGGGCCCTGAGTAAACACGAAACATAGGTCTACATTCAAAAAACTATTGAGCTAGCTTTTTTGATGCTAAGCGGTTGGTAGAAGTGGAATAGCCATATTCCTTCATATATCTTGTGGCAGTAAAGTAGATTGAGCGCAATCTCTTATACTACCAAGTACAACTCTATAAGCCCTCTTGATTGCAGCCAAAGCGAATCATATCGTGTGTTACGGGCCGAGATGAAACACGACATAGGTATACATGTAAAAACTAGAAACGCACATCTGCCCTATGGTGACTGCTTTCTGATGCTAGCGGATGGTAGAAGGATATAGCCATAATCCTGTGATTCTATATATCTCTGAGGCAGTAAGTAGTTTGAGTGAAACTCATATACTACAAAAGTACATCTCTATAAGCCCTTTTAATTGCAGCAAAGCAGAATCAACTAAATCGGATGTTAGGCCAGAGATTATACAACGATCATAGGTCTACATGGCAAACTTTGGAGTCCGCATTATGAATGCCATCCGATAGAGCTAGAAAAGGGAATAGCCTTAATCCTTCATATATTTGAGGCAGTAAGTAGTTTGTGCGCAACTCATTTACTTCAAAGTACAACTCTATAAGCCCTCTTGATTGCAGCAAAGCAGAATCATATCGGATGTTATGGGCCAGAGATAAACACGAACATACGTCTACATGCAAAACCTATGGAGACCGCTATTCTTATGCTAGCGGTTGGTAGAAGTGAATACCCATAATACTTCATATATCTCTGAGGCCCTGTTAGTAGTTGAGGTGAAACTCATTTAGTACTAAGTAGCATCTCTATAAGCCCTTTTGATTGGCAGCAATGCAGATCAAAATCGGATGTTACGGGCCCAGAGATGAACACGAACATAGGTCTACATGTAGACCTATGGAGACTGCTTTTCTGATGCTAGCGGTTGGTAGAAGGGAATAGCCATAATCCTTCATATATCTCTGAGGCAGTAAGTAAATTGAGCGCAACACATATACTACAAAGTACAACTCTATAAGCCCTCTTGATTGCAGCAAAGCAGAATCAAATCAGATGTTATGGGCCAGAGATAAACACGAACATAGGTCTACATGCAAAACCTAAGGAGACCGCTTTTCTGATGATAGCAGTGGGTAGAAGGGAATAGCATAATTTACATTATATTTTGTGGCAGTAAGTATATTGAGCGCAACTCATATACTACAAAGTACAACTCTATAAGCCCTTTTAATTGCAGGAAAGCAGAATCAAATCGGATGTTACGGGCCAGAGATGAACACGAACATATGTCTACATGCAAAACCTATGGAGAACGCTTTTCTGATCCTAGCGGTTGGTAGAAAGGAATAGTCATAATCCTTCATATATCTCTGAGGCAGTAAGTAGTTTGAGCGCAACTCATATACTACAAAGTACAACTCCATAAGCCCTCTTGATTGCAGCAAAGCAGAATCAAATCGGATGTAACGGGCCAGAGATAAACACGAACATGTAACATGTAAGATGTAAAACCTATGGAGACCGCCATTCTGATTCTAGCGAGTGGTAGAGGTTAATAGCCATACTCCTTCATATATATTGAGGCAGTAAGTAGATTGAGCGCCAATTCAGATACTACAAGTACAACTCTGTAAGCCTTTTGATTGCAGAAAGCGAATCACATCGGATGTTTTATGGGCCAGAGATAAACACGATCATAGGTCTACATGCAAAACCTATGGAGACCGCCATTATGATGCCACAGGTGTAGGTAGAAATTGAATAGGCCATATCCTTCTATATTCTCAGCAGTAAGTAGTTTGAGCTCAACTCATAAACTACAAAGTACAGCTCTATAACCCTTTGATTGCAGCAATAAGCGGAATTAAATCGGATGGTTGCGGCAGAGAATAAACAACGAACCATAGGTCTACATGCAAAACCTATGGAGACCGCCATTCTTATGCTAGCGGTTGGTAGAAGTGAATACCATAATCCTTCATATATCTCTGAGGCAGTAAGTAGTTTGAGCGCACCTCATATATAACAAAGTAAAACTTTTAAGCCCTCTTGATTGCAGCAAAGCAGAATTAAATCGGATGTTGCGGGCAGAGATAAACACGAACATAGGTCTACATGCAAAACCTATGGAGACCGCCATTCTTATGCTAGCGGTTGGTAGAAGTGAATACCCATAATCCTTCATATATCTCTGCGGCAGTAAGGAGTTTGAGTGACACTCATTTACTACAAAGTACATCTCTATAAGCCCTTTTGCTTGCAGCAAAGCAGAATCAAATCGGATGTTACGGGCCAGAGATAAACACGAACATATGTCTACATGTAAAACCTATGGAGACTGCTTTTCTGATGCCAGCGGTTGGTAGAAGGGAATAGCCATAATCCTTCATATATCTCTGAGGGAGTAAGTAAATTGAGCGCAACACATATACTACAAAGTACAACTCTATAAGCCCTCTTGATTGCAGCAAAGCAGAATCAAATCGGATGTTATGGGCCAGAGATAAACACGAACATACGTCTACATGCAAAACCTATGGAGATCGCTTTTCTGATTCTAGCGGTTGGTAGAAGGGAATAGCCATAATCCTTCATATATCTCTGAGGCAGTAAGTATATTGAGCGCAACTCATATACTACAAAGTACAACTCTATAAGCCCTCTTGATTGCAGCAAAGCAGAATCAAATTGGATGTTACGGGCCAGAGATAAACACGAACATAGGTCTACATGCAAAACGTAAGGAGACCGCTATTCTGATGCAAGCGGTTGGTAGAAGGGAATACCCATAATCCTTCATATAGTATATGAGAACAACTCATTTACTACAAAGTACAACTCTATAAGCCCTCTTGATTGCAACAAGGCAGAATCATATCGGATGTTTAGGGCCAGAGATAAACACAAACATAGGTCTACATGCAAAACCTAAGGAGACCGCTATTCTGATGCTAGCAGTTGGTAGAAGGGAATAGCCATAATCCTTCATATATATCTGAGGCAGTAAGTATATTGAGCGCAACTCATATACTACAAAGTACAACTCTATAAGCCCTTTTGATTGCAGGAAAGCAGAATCAAATCGGATGTTACGGGCCAGAGATGAGAACGAACATTTGCCTACATGCAAAACCTATGGAGAACGCTTTTCTGATCCTAGCGGTTGGTAGAAAGGAATAGTCATAATCCTTCATATATCTCTGAGACAGTCAGTAGTTTGAGCGCAACTAATATACTACAAAGTACAACTCCATAAGCCCTCTTGATTGCAGCAAAGCAGAATCAAATCGGATGTTACGGGCCAGAGATAAACACGAACATAGGTCTACATGCAAAACCTATTGAGCTAGCTTTTTTGATGCTAGCGGTTGGTAGAAGTGAATAGCCATAATCCTTCATATATCTCTGAGGCAGTAAGTAGATTGAGCGCAACTCATATACTACAAAGTACAACTCTATAAGCCCTCTTGATTGCAGCAAAGCAGAATCAAATCGGATGTTACGGGCCAGAGATAAACACGAACATAGGTCTACATGCAAAACGTAAGGAGACCGCTATTCTGATGCAAGCGGTTGGTAGAAGGGAATACCCATAATCCTTCATATAGTATATGAGAACAACTCATTTACTACAAAGTACAACTCTATAAGCCCTCTTGATTGCAACAAGGCAGAATCATATCGGATGTTTAGGGCCAGAGATAAACACAAACATAGGTCTAATATGGCAAACCTTAAGGAGGACGCTATTTGATGTAGCATTGGTAGAAGGAATAGCCATAATCTTCAAATATATTGAGGCAGTAAGTATATGAGCGCAACTCATTATACTACAAAGTACTAACTCTATAGCTTTTGATTGCAGGAAAGCTAAGAATCAAAATCGGATAGTTACGGGCCAAGATGAGAACGGAACATTTGCCTAACATGCACAAACTATGGAGTACGTTTCTGGATCCAAGCGGTTGGTAGAAGGAATAGTCTTAATCCTTCCATATATCTTGAAGGCAGTAAGTCGATTAGACGCGCCAAAACTCATCCTTACTACAAAGTACAAACTCCATATGCCGTCTTGATTGCAGCCAGCTAAGCGAATCCAAAATCGGTTGTTACGGGCCAGAGATAAACACGAACATAGTTCTACATGCAAAACCTATTGAGCTAGCTTTTTTGATGCTAGCGGTTGGTAGAAGTGAATAGCCATAATCCTTCATATATCTCTGAGGCAGTAAGTAGATTGAGCGCAACTCATATACTACAAAGTACAACTCTATAAGCCCTCTTGATTGCAGCAAAGCGGAATCAAATCGGATGTAACGGGCCAGAGATAAACACGAACATGTAACATGTAAAACCTAAGGAGACCGCTATTCTGATGCTAGCGGTTGGTAGAAGGGAATAGCCATAATCCTTCATATATCTTGGGCAGGTAAGTGACTTGAGCGCAACTCATATACTACAAAGTACAACTCTATAAGCCCTTTTGATTGCAGCAAAGCAGAATCAAATCAGATGTTACGGGCCAGAGATAGACACGAACATAGGTCTACATGCAAAACCTATGGAGACCGCCATTCTTATGCTAGCGGTTGGTAGAAGTGAATACCCATAATCCATATATCTCTGAGGCAGTAAGTAGTTTGAGTGAAACTCATATACTACAAGGTACAACTCTATAAGCCCTCTTGATTGCAGCAAAGCTGCAATCCAAATGATGTAAGGGCCAGAGATTAACCGACTTGTACATGTAAGATGTAAAACCTATGGAGACCGCCATTCTGATTCTAGCGATTGGTAGAGGTTAATAGCCATACTCCTTCATATATATCTGAGGCAGTAAGTAGTTTGAGCGCAACTCATATACTACAAAGTACAACTCTGTAAGCCCTTTTGATTGCAGCAAAGCAGAATCAAATCGGATGTTGCGGGCAGAGATAAACACGATTCATAGGGTTACATGCAAAACCTTGGAGACCGCTCATTATGATGCAAAGATAGGTAGAAGTGAAATACCCATAATCTTTATATATCTATCTGGAGGCGAGATAAGTAGTTGAGTGAAACCTCATATACTACAAAGTACATCTCTATAAGCCCTTTTAATTGCAGCAAAGCAGAATCAAATCGGATGTTACGGGCCAGAGATAAACACGAACATAGGTCTACATGCAAAACGTAAGGAGACCGCTATTCTGATGCAAGCAGTTGGTAGAAGGGAATACCCATAATCCTTCATATAGTATATGAGAACAACTCATTTACTACAAAGTACAACTCTATAAGCCCTCTTGATTGCAACAAGGCAGAATCATATCGGATGTTTAGGGCCAGAGATAAACACAAACATAGGTCTACATGCAAAACCTAAGGAGACCGCTATTCTGATGCTAGCAGTTGGTAGAAGGGAATAGCCATAATCCTTCATATATATCTGAGGCAGTAAGTAGTTTGAGCGCAAGCTACTATACTACTAAGTACAATCTTTAAGCCCTTTTAATTGCAGCAAAGCTATCGAATCAATTCGGATGTCCACGGGCAAGATTAAACACGAACATAGGTCTACATGCAAAACCTAAGGAGACCGCTATTCTGATGCTAGCAGTTGGTAGAAGTGAATACCCATAATCCTTCATATATCTCTGAGGCAGTAAGTAGTTTGAGTGCAACTCATATACTACAAAGTACATCTCTATAAGCCCTTTAAATTGCTGCAATGCAGAATCAAATCGGATGTTACGGGGAAGAGAAAAACACGAACATAGGTCTACATGTAAAACCTATGGAGACTGCTTTTCTGATGTTAGCGGTTGGTATGAATGGGAATAGCATGAATCCTTTTCATATAATCTATGAGCAGGGAAGTTAGTTTGAGCGAACTCATATTACTACAAAGTACAACTCTCTAAGCTCATGATTGAGCCAAAGCAGAATCAAATCGGATGTTACGGGCCAGAGATAAACACGATCATAGGTCTACATGCAAAACCTATGGAGACCGCCATTATGATGCCACCGATAGGTAGAAGTGAATAGCCATAATCCTTCATATATCTCTGAGGCAGTAAGTAGTTTGAGTGAAACTCATATACTACAAAGTACAACTCTATAAGCCCTCTTGATTGCAGCAAAGCAGAATCAAATTGGATGTTACGGGCCAGAGATAGACACGAACATAGGTCTACATGCAAACGTAAAAGGAGACCCTATTCTGATCAAGCGGTTGTAGAAGGAATAACCATTAATTTCATATAGTATATGAGAACAACTCATTTACTACAAAGTACAACTCTATAAGCCCTCTTGATTGCAACAAGGCAGAATCATATCGGATGTCTAGGGCCAGAGATAAACACAAACATAGGTCTACATGCAAAACCTAAGGAGACCGCTATTCTGATGCTAGCAGTTGGTAGAAGGGAATAGCCATAATCCTTCATATATCTCTGAGGCAGTAAGTAGTTTGAGTGAAACTCATATACTACAAAGTACAACTCTATAAGCCCTCTTGATTGCAGCAAAGCAGAATCAAATTGGATGTTACGGGCCAGAGATAGACACGAACATAGGTCTACATGCAAAACCTATGGAGACCGCCATTCTTATGCTAGCGGTTGGTAGAAGTGAATACCCATAATCCATATATCTCTGAGTCAGTAAGTAGTTTGAGTGAAACTCATATACTACCAAAGTACAACTCTATAAGCCCTCTTGATTGCAGCAAAGCAGAATCAAATCGGATGTAACGGGCCAGAGATAAACACGAACATGTAACATGTAAGATGTAAAACCTATGGAGACCGCCATTCTGATTCTAGCGATTGGTAGAGGTTAATAGCCATACTCCTTCATATATATCTGAGGCAGTAAGTAGTTTGAGCGCAACTCATATACTACAAAGTACAACTCTGTAAGCCCTTTTGATTGCAGCAAAGCAGAATCAAATCGGATGTTACGGGCCAGAGATAAACACGATCATAGGTCTACATGCAAAACCTATGGAGACCGCCATTATGATGCCACCGATAGGTAGAAGTGAATACCCATAATCCTTTATATATCTCTAAGGCAGTAAGTAGTTTGAGTGAAACTCATATACTACAAAGTACAACTCTATAAGCCCTCTTGATTGCAGCCAAAGCAGAATCCAAATTGGATGTTACGGACTCAGTGATAAATACACGAACATTCGGTCTACAGCAAAACGTAGGAGGACGCTTTTTGATGCAAGCGGTTGGTAGAAGGGAATACCCATAATCCTTCATATAGTATATGAGAACAACTCATTTACTACAAAGTACAACTCTATAAGCCCTCTTGATTGCAACAAGGCAGAATCATATCGGATGTCTAGGGCCAGAGATAAACACAAACATAGGTCTACATGCAAAACCTAAGGAGACCGCTATTCTGATGCTAGCAGTTGGTAGAAGGGAATAGCCATAATCCTTCATATATATCTGAGGCAGTAAGTATATTGAGCGCAACTCATATACTACAAAGTACAACTCTATAAGCCCTTTTGATTGCAGGAAAGCAGAATCAAATCGGATGTTACGGGCCAGAGATGAGAACGAACTACATGCCTACATGCAAAACCTATGGAGAACGCTTTTCTGATCCTAGCGGTTGGTAGAAAGGAATAGTCATAATCCTTCATATATCTCTGAGGCAGTAAGTAGATTGAGCGCAACTCATATACTACAAAGTACAACTCTATAAGCCCTCTTGATTGCAGCAAAGCAGAATCAAATCGGATGTTACGGGCCAGAGATAAACACGAACATAGGTCTACATGCAAAACCTATTGAGCTAGCTTTTTTGATGCTAGCGGTTGGTAGAAGTGAATAGCCATAATCCTTCATATATCTCTGAGGCAGTAAGTAGATTGAGCGCAACTCATATACTACAAAGTACAACTCTATAAGCCCTCTTGATTGCAGCAAAGCAGAATCATATCGGATGTTACGGGCCCGAGATAAACACGAACATAGGTCTACATGTAAAACCTATGGAGACTGCTTTTCTGATGCTAGCGGATGGTAGAAGGGAATAGCCATAATCCTTCATATATCTCTGAGGCAGTAAGTAGTTTGAGTGCAACTCATATACTACAAAGTACATCTCTATAAGCCCTTTTAATTGCAGCAAAGCAGAATCAAATCGGATGTTACGGGCCAGAGATAAACACGATCATAGGTCTACATGCAAAACCTATGGAGACCGCCATTATGATGCCACCGATAGGTAGAAGTGAATAGCCATAATCCTTCATATATCTCTGAGGCAGTAAGTAGTTTGAGCGCAACTCATATACTACAAAGTACAACTCTATAAGCCCTCTTGATTGCAGCAAAGCAGAATCATATCGGATGTTATGGGCCAGAGATAAACACGAACATACGTCTACATGCAAAACCTATGGAGATCGCTTTTCTGATTCTAGCGGTTGGTAGAAGTGAATACCCATAATCCTTCATATATCTCTGAGGCAGTAAGTAGTTTGAGTGCAACTCATATTACTACAAAAGTACGTCTCTATAAGACCCTTTAATTGCAGCAAAGCAGGAATCAAATCGGATGTTTCGGGAAGAGATAAAACCACGATACATTATGTCTACATGTAAACCTTTAATATGGGGGGGGTGGGGGGGGTGGGGCGAGAAGGGGGGGGGATGGGACCTTTGGCTTTTTTTTTACATTGGGGGGGGGATTTTGGGGGGCTTAAAAAAAGCGGGGGGGTTAGGTATTTTTTAAGGGAAAAAAAATAAAAAAGGCTAAAATAATAAAATTTTAAATAAACAAAATAGCCATTTTAAACCTTCATATTAATTTTCAGAGGCAGTAAGTAGTTTTGGAGGGGCAAAAATACTCTTGTACTTTACAAAAGTAATCTCTATAAGCCCTTTTGATTGCATCAAGCTGAATTAAATCGGATGTGCGGGCAGGAGATAAACACGAACATGGTCTACATGCATAACTATGGAGACCGCATTCTTAAGCTAGCGCTTGTAGAAGTGAATACCACTAATCTTCATATATATTCTGAGGCGAGTAGTAGTTTGAGGGCAACTCATGTACTACAAAGTACATCTCTATAAGCTCTTTTGATTGCAGCAAAGCAGAATCAAATCGGATGTTACGGGCCAGAGAATAACAGAATCATAGTCTAACATGCAAATATGGAGGGACCGCATTATGATGCCACCGATAGGTAGAAGTGAATAGCCATAATCCTTCATATATCTCTGAGGCAGTAAGTAGTTTGAGCGCAACTCATATACTACAAAGTACAGCTCTATAAGCCCTCTTGATTGCAGCAAAGCAGAATTAAATCGGATGTTGCGGGCCAGAGATAAACACGAACATAGGTCTACATGCAAAACCTATGGAGACCGCCATTCTTATGCTAGCGGTTGGTAGAAGTGAATACCCATAATCCTTCATATATCTCTGCGGCAGTAAGGAGTTTGAGTGACACTCATTTACTACAAAGTACATCTCTATAAGCCCTTTTGCTTGCAGCAAAGCAGAATCAAATCGGATGTTACGGGCCAGAGATAAACACGAACATAAAAAAAAAAAAAAAACCCCCCAAAAAAAAAAAAAAAGTCTACATTGTTAAAAACTATGGAGACTGCTTTTCTGATGCTAGCGGTTGGTAGAAGTGAATACCCATAATCCTTCATATATCTCTGAGGCAGTAAGTAGTTTGAGTGAAACTCATATACTACAAAGTACAACTCTATAAGCCCTCTTGATTGCAGCAAAGCAGAATCAAATCAGATGTTATGGACCAGAGATAAACACGAACATACGTCTACGTGCAAAACCTATGGAGATCGCTGTTCTGATGCTAGCTATTCTGATGCTAGCGGTTGGTAGAAGGGAATAGCCATAATCCTTCATATATCTCTGAGGCAGTAAGTAGATTGAGCGCAACTCATATACTACAAAGTACAACTCTATAAGCCCTTTTGATTGCAGCAAAGCAGAATCAAATCAGATGTCACGGGCCAGAGATGAACACGAACATAGGTCTACATGCAAAACCTATGGAGACCGCCATTCTTATGCTAGCGGTTGGTCAGAAGAAGTGAATATACCCAAAGTTCCTTCATTTATATCTGAGCGCACTCAGTTAGTAAAGTACGTTTATTTCCAGAGACAGCAACGCTCATATACTACTAAAGTACAATCTATAAGGCCCTCTTGTTGCAGCCCCAAATGCGAGGAATTCTAGTTAGATCTCGGGGAGTCGGTTAGCGGTGGTGGCGTCCGTGTATGAGGTGGAGGTGAGAAACGCGCGCACCGGGAACATTAGGTCTGACATGTGGGGTTGGTGAGGGGAGTAGAGACACTCGTTTTTTTAAGTTATGGGATGACTGCTTTTTCTGATGATAAAAGCGTAGATGGTTAGAACTAGGTGTAACTTGAGCACATAATTCTCTTCATATTAATTTACTGAAGGCATTAGAAGTTTGCAAACTCATTAATAACTACAAAGTAAAATCTCTATATGCCCTTCTTAATTGTCCAGCAAAGACAGAATCAAATCGGACTGTTACGGGCACAGAGTTCAAACACGATCATAGGTCATAATGCTAAACTCATGGAGACCGCCTATTAGATGACAACCACCTGATAGGCTAGAAATTTTTCTATCTAAGAAGTGACAATTGCCATAATCCTTCATATACTCTCATAGACAGGCTGTATGTAAGTTTGACCCGTGAAACTCTAGACCTTTTATACAAAAGTACTAACTCTAATAAGCCATCTTGATTGCAGTCAAAAAGCAGAATCAATTGGATGTTACAGGGCCTGAGCATAGAACATTACAGAACTTAGGGTATTACATGTCTCAAAAACATAAGGAGACTTTTCTCGCACTTACTATATTGTTAGCAGGTTTGGTAGAAAGTGAAACTACCCCAATTAATCCCATTGATCTTGAGTCAAAAGTAAACTAGTTTTGAATGTGAGAAGACTCATTATACTACCCAAATGTACAACTCTATCAATAATGCCACTCTTTGATTGCAGCCAATGTCTTGTATCAAATCTGATGATTAACGGGCCAGGAGTATAAACACCGAACAATGTATACCATGTCAAGAATGTACTAACCACTACCATGGGAAGACCGCCCTATTCTGATTTCTTAAACAAGGCAGATTAGGCTAGAGGTTAAATAGCCACAAATTACTCCATTCATATATATCGAGGCCAAGTAAAGTAGTCCTAAAAATCAACAGAGCGCAACTCATAATACTACAAAAGAGACCCCACAATATCACGTCTACAACTCCCTCAACTCTGATCAAACCAAATCATCGTAAGCCCTTTTGATTGCCAGCGCCCATAGTAGCTAGAATCATTAATCGGATGTTTCAATCGGAAGCCTGAGTAGTTGACTAAAACACGATCATTGGTCTCTATCTATGGGCAATACCTATGGAAGTCCGCCAATTATGACAGGCCTACCGTATTAGGTAGAAAAGTGAATACCCATAATCCCTTTTCATAATATAATATATTCTTTTCTTATGATTATTCGGCTCACCTAATTATAGTATTAGAAGTTTTCAGTGTGCAAATCAGTATTTTATACAATAGTAGTTTTTACGATCTACTTTATAATTAGCACCTGTGTTTTAAATTGTAGCTAGCACAATTTAAGGCATGAATTCAAAATTCGGTTTAATGTTAAGGGCGAGAGATAAATAACGAAACTAATAGGTCTACATGCAAAAACGTAAGAGACTCCGAGTTGGAGGCCTAGTAGAGAAAAATATACCATAATACCAATACATTTTTAAGGTTTATATATTCTTCGACCGTATAGCAATCCTCATTTACCTACATATTTCAGTTAAAAACTACTCTTCTGATTAAGCCATCACTTGCATTTTGCAACAATGGCTGAATATAATAGGTTGTCTAAGGGCAAGAGAAAAACACAAAACATAGGTTTATTTTAACATGCAAAAAAACTAAGAATACCCACGACCCGCTAATTCTGAATGCTAGAAGTTCCTGGTATTTTAGATAGAGGAAAATATGCACATATTAAATCCGTCAATATTTTATAGGAGGCCATTGTAAAGATTTTATTATTGAGCGGCACACAACTCACATTTACCTATCAACTTACTCAAAGTACAACAATCTATAAGCACACTCTTATGATTCTCGCAGCAAAAAGCAGCACATCTCCTATACGGTTGTTTTCAAGGCGCTCATCGTATATTCTTTTACAGTGAATAAAACTGAAACAATAGAGTCTACATTTGCTAAAAATAACTCATATTATGTGACGTCGGCTTTTAGTGTTGCTAACAGCGAGACGTCGATGGTTTGTTTGAAGGGAATGCCACTATTATCCCTTTAATATATCTCCTGATGTGCAAGTCCGATCGGTCCTGGTTGATGTTGTAGCTACCTAAGTAGGGTTACATTTTACGATGCTCGCGTCAACCTAATTATTACTTATACAAAGTACTGCCTTTTTTAATAAGCCCCATTTCTTTGATTTTTGACTTAGCATCATCAAAAAGCCTGATATTAAAAGTCGGATGTATTTATGCGGGGAGCCAGAGATAAAAACACGAACATAAAGGGTCTTCAATAGCAAAACCTGTGCCGAGACCCGCCTAATTATTTATGCTTACGGTTATGGTTTAAAGAGTGAACTACCCACATAATCCTTCACTATATCTACTGACGGCAGTAAAGTAGTTTTCACAGTGCAACATCATTACTACAAAGTACTTCTAATTAGCCCTTTTAATTGCAGTCACTAAGCAGAATCAAATCGGAATGTTCTCCGGGGAGAAGAGATTCAAACAAACGAACAATAGGGTATACAATGCAAAACGTTAAGAGAGACCCGATATTCTGATGCAAGCAGTTGGTAGAAGGGAATACCCATAATCCTTCATATAGTATATGAGAACAACTCATTTACTACAAAGTACAACTCTATAAGCCCTCTTGATTGCAACAAGGCAGAATCATATCGGATGTCTAGGGCCAGAGATAAACACAACAAATAGTGTCATACATGCAAAACTAAGGAAGACACGATAGTTGATGTAGCCTCAGTTGACCTAAGAAGAGGGAATATAGCCATCAATCCTTCATATATATCTGACAGGACAGTATGTTTATTCGAGTCAGCAACTAATTATACTAACCAATGTACAACTCTATAAGGCCCTTTTGATTGAGGAGTTAGCAGGAATCAAATCGGATGTTAGGGCCTGAGATAAAATTCGAACAATAGGTCTACATGCATGAACCTATTGAGAGATAGCTTTTTTGATTGCTATCGCCCGTTCGGTAGAAACGTAGAAATTGCCATAATTTTTTCCATTATAATCTCATGAGGCACTCAGTAAGTTAGATTAGTTGACGGCAACTTCATTTACTACAAAGTGCAACACTATATGCCCTCTTGATTGCTGAAAAGGAGAATCATATCGGGATGTTAAGGGCCAGGATAAACTCGATACCACTAGGTCCTACATGAAATAAAACCTAACTTGAGCTTGCTTTTTTGATTGCTAGCGGTTGTTGGATGACAGTGAATACGCAATTACATAATCCATTCATTTATCTTGAGCTCTAGCAGAGTAGATAGATTTATTCGACGCGTCATCTAACTTTACTACAAAGTACAACTCTTATTATGCTCCTGTCTTGATCTGTATAGCAGAAAGCAGAATCAAAATTTGGATATGTTTACTGGGCAATGAGGATAAAAACGAACATAGGTCTACATGAAAACCGTAAAGGAAGACCGGCTATTCTGATAGTAAGCGGTTGGCTAGAAGGGATTCCAAATACCCAGAATCCTTCACTATAGTATCATAACATCGAGAAACAAACTCATTTAACTACTAAAGTACAAAATCTATAATCACCCTCTTAAGATATGCAACTAGGCAGAATTCATATCGGTGTGTTTTCAGGGCGCTCCTAACAAAAGAGTTACAAATCAAACACAAAACAGTAGCGTCTACCTTGCAATTATAACCTAAGGAACATGGGGGGGGAACCGCATACTTTTCCTATTGATTTGTCTTTAGCGAGTTAAGGTAAGTATAGGGATACTATCAGCACAATCTTATATTCCACTTATCTTTCATTATATAATGTGGCTGGTAAGTATTTTTGTGAGGGGGACCTCAGATAATCATTTTATAAAAAGTTACTAACTTTTTGAAATTTGAGTTTGCAGCAATAAGCTACGAAAGAATCATAATCGGATGTTCAGGCGCTCCAGAGATATTACATTCGAATAACATAGGTTTATACAGGCAAAAACCTCAAGGTTATTTGATGCTAAGCAGTTTTGGGTCAGATATCCGTGTAAACTACTTCCATAAATCATCTTAAATATATCTTTGAGGCAGATAAGTTTCATTTGATGTATGGTTCACTAGTGCTCTAGTTTACTAACTTGAGCAATATTACAGTATTCTATTAAGCCATTTGTTTTAAAATTTGTCTTTTCTTTCTGCAAAAATGCAGCAATAATAATCGGAGAATCTGTTACGAGGGGTTCCAATATCAAAGAGAAAAAAATCACAGATTCAATAAGGCACCCTCTAATTGTGTTAAAAAACATAATTGGAAATGGGGACTGCTTTTCTGTTTTTATAGATTCTAGAGTATAGCTGGTTAATGCGGTTTAAGACAGGGTATTTAGCCTATAATCACTTCATATATTTTAATTCATTTGTGAGGCTTGATGTTTTATGTAGTTTTTAAACTAACGATGCGTCAAACTTCATTATACTTACATCTGTACAACTACTATATGCCCTCCCATTGATCTGCAAGCAACGAGGAATTTAAAATCGGATTCGTATCGAGGACACAATGAGCTATAAACCTACGCACAACAATAGGGATTTTCTCATGCCTTATTCATTATAGGACGAACTCGCTAACCATTCTTTTGCTTAGCGGTTGGGTTTTAGACAGTGATTTTATATCCACATAAATCTCTTTGCATTTAATATATTAACTGATGGCACTTTTTTAAGAGGTAATTTGAAGTATTGCGGCAACTGTCATTATACTACTATGTTGTTTGTAGTAACCTGGTGTAGACGCTTTAATACTGAGTAGCGTCCTCTTGATTGCTCAGCAACAGCTGCTATCAATTATCAGCGAGGTCTACGGGCACCTTTTATTGAGTTAATCAGAAAACATAGGGTCACCTTACATGTTAAAAACCTATGCTGAGACTGACTTTTCTATGATGAAATTTTAAGCGGAGGTGCAACATTTTTTCCCGTATGGGGTTTGAACGGGAGATTGCCTCATATTCCCTTCATATATCTATCTGAGGCAGTAAGGTGTTATACAGTTTGCAAAATCTCCAATTGATTGACTATACACAATGAGTTATCATACATCTTATAAGAGCCTCCTTTTTATTGACAGCAATAGCAGATAATAGCGATTTGGATGTTTAACGGAGGTCTAGAGATAAACTACGTTCATTGGTCTTTACATGTAAAACATTTGAGAGTCTAGCTTTTCTGTTGATAGCGGTTACTTAAAGGTAGAGTATAGCTATATTCTTCATATAATATCATGACCTCGGCATTAGTTAACGTCATGTATTGAGGTGGGTCGATATATCCATGTTTACTACAAATGTAAATGCTTCTATATCTTTTTGATTGCATGCCAAAGCAGAAATACAAAAATCGGAATGTTTAGGCGCCCAGAGATAACAACGATCATAGGGTCTACATGCAAAAAAAACTATGGAGACCGCCTTATTATGATGACCAGAGCCGGGCATATGTAGCTGTGGAGATGATGTGATATGTCGAAGGCAGCTAATAGAATGTCCCGCTGGCTTTCTATATATACTCTGAGATGAAGTAGTTATATGAAGGCGACAAACATCTCATTATTACTAACAAAAGTAACAGCTCTACTAAGACCTCCTTGATTGCTGCAAAGCTGAATTAAATCGACGAATGTTGCGGAGCCCCTAGAGAATAAAACTTTCACGTAACCTTACTTACGGCCTATTCATACTCAATGCAAAGCCCTAATTATTATCAGACAGAACCGACATTCTTATGCTTGCAGCGTTGCGTTATGATTAGAAGGTGATATACCCATAATACTTCATATATCATCAATGATACGGCCCAGTTAAGTGAGTTTGAGTGTCACTTACTTTTTACTACAAAGTAATCTCTTATAAGCCCACCATGTGCTTGCAAGCTCAAAGCAGCAATCAAATAGGGATGTTCACGGGCCAGAAAGATAAACACGAAAATTATGTCTACATGTAAAACAAAAAACTAATGGATGACTGACTTTTCTGAGGGCCAGCGGTTGGTAGAAAACGGGACATAGCCATAATCCTATATATCTTGAGATTGGGAGTACAACACGAGCAAAGTAAGTAAAGAAATTAGAGACAGGCATAACACTATACATATCAAGTACCCACACTCTATAATAGCCCTCTTGAGTGCAGCAAAGCAGAACTCAAAAATCGGATGTTTTGGAGCCCAAGAGAGATTAACAGCTTACATAAACGTCTAAATTCCAAATACCTTATGGAGATAGATTTTCTGTTTTAGCTGGTTGGCTAGAAGGGTAATTAGCCTTATTAATACCTTCATATATCTTGAGGGCACACGCCTGTAATAAGTATATTGCAGCGCACACACTCATATATAAATACCATACGTAAAATCTAATAAGACCCTCTTGATTGCACGCAAAGCTGGAATCAAATCGGATGTTACGGCGCCTGAGATAAACACCCCCGATCTTAGGTCTACATGCTTAACATATGGAGACGACATTATGATTGACAACCGATAGGTAGAAGTGAAATAGAACATTATTCCTTCATATATCTCTTGAAGGCATAAGTAGTCTTCCCAGATCGCGCAAACTATTATTAACTACAAAGTACAGCTCTATAAGCCCTCTTGATTGCAGCAAATGCATGAATTATAGTAGGACTGGTCGAACGGGCCTGAGCTTAATAAAACTCACAAACGTAACAATAAGGTACCTTTACATGCCATTAAACTCCTATCATATGGAATAACCCAGATTGCTATTTCTTCTAGATTCTTGCGAGAATTAGGTAGAAGTCTAATACCCATTATACTCATTAAATATATCTTGAGAGCTATAGTAAAAAGTAGTATTAATAAGAGTTAGCAACTTCATATACTACAAAAGTACATCTCTATAAAGCCATTTTTTAATTGTAAGAACAGAGCAGAATCAAATAGGTCATGTTTACGACGGGCATGACGGTGAGGGGAGGCAAGAACGTAGTATATAACTATGAACATAGGTTCCTCACATGTAAAAAAAACTCCATGGAGAATGCATTTTCTAGATGCTAGCGGTTAAGGCTTAGAAAGCTAATAGTCTCTTTTCCCTTACTTATATTATTTCGAGGCACCAAAAAAAGTATAGTAAGTAGTTTGTTGGGCAATCATGTTACTACAAAGTAACATCTATAAAAAGCTCATTTTGATTGCCAGCACAAGCAGAAATCAATCAGGGATGTTACACGGGCCAGAGTAAAACACTGATATAGGTCTACCATGGCAAAAAGACCTTCATAGCGACGACCGCCCACTATCATTTGCATGCCACCGATAGGTTAGAAGTGATTAGCCATTTAATCCTTCATTTATAATATCTGGGCAGTAAGCTAGTTTCAGTAGCCCCTAGAAATATCAATTTTGTATCACTTACTTAGTACTGCTCTTAAAGACCCTCTTGATTTGCAGCAAAGGCAGAATTAAAATCGGATTGTTAGCGGCGCCAGAGGATAAAACAATGGTTCGATATGGAAGACAGGGGTTGTTTAAGGCGATTTGCTACACTTAGCATCAGCTTCTCTCTCTTTGTGTTCGTGTGCCATCACTCGGGCAGCGGTTGGGTTGGGTGTGGGTTGATGTGGGGAGGGTGGAGGCATGATGCTATGTGTTTGGACCTATCGGTTTGTGCAGTGTTTTAGCTTATCCTGGGAGCAGCCCCGCGATGACGTATTCGAAGCAGGGACACCCGATTTAATTCTGCTTTGTGCAATAACAAGACGGGCATTATAGAGCTGTACTTTGCTATGCTGATGAGTTGGGCTCAAAACTACTTACTGCTTCGATAGAGAGATATTATGAAGCGATTATGGCTATATTACACTCTATTTACCTATCCGGTGGCATAATAATGGAGGTATCCATAGGTTTTGCATGCTAGGACCTCTGGGGCTAGGGAGGTGATGTGGTGTGCTTGATCTATGGCCCGTTGGTAGACATGAGGACGATGTTGTGTGTTGTTGGCTGTTGTTGCATGATCAGAAGTCGTAAAGATTGGTGTGGAGCTGGTGACTGTTATTGTGTAGGAGTATGGGTTTTATTTGTGTTGTTGGCATGAGTGTTTGCCCTTTCACGCATACACTACTAACTTTTACTGCACTTCAGGGGTGGTTACTTATTTATGTATTGAGGAATTATGAAAGATGGCGCTTAGTGTTAGACTTCTACTCCTACCGCTAGAATCAGAAAAGACAGCTTCTCACATATGTTTTTCATGCTAGACTCTATCGTTAGTGTTTATCTTTCCCCGCTACACATCCGATTTTGTTGATTTCTGCCTCTCTGCATGCAATTAAAAGGAGCTATATAGAGATCGTACCTTTGTAGTATTTGACGTTGCACTTTCAAAACTTACTTTACTGACTCTTCAGAAGATATATTGTAAAGGCTATTATAGGTAACATTGAGCTCTCTTGATTTACACAAAACGCCTGAATTCTGAAAAGCGATCTCCATTGGTTTTTGCAATGTAGACCTATAGTTCGTGATTATTTCTCTGGCCCGCTACAATCCGATTTAATTACATGCTTTGCTGCAATCAAAAAGAGGGTTATTACGAGCAGTTAACTTTTGTAGTATTCCCCCCCCACCCACACAGAGTTGCGCTACTCAAAACTACCCTCTATACCTGCCTCATAGAGAATATTTTGAACATGGATTTTGGCCTATACACTTTAGACTATCAATTTTATTATTTTGGTTTAGGGCATCATAATAGGCTCGCGTCCTCCAAGGTTTTGCATGTAGGATCCTACAACATGATCGTGTTTATCTTGGCCCGTAACATAACCGATTTGATTCATGACCTTTGTTCTGCAATCAACAGAGGGATTTATATTGATTTTTGTGTGAATTTGTAAAATGATATATTGTGTTGCGCTCGAATCTAGACTTATCTGCCGTCTCTAGATTCCTATATGTGATGGTTTTTGGAATTACTTTTCGCCATGTTGTATACTCCAACCAGGTATAGAATCATGAAAAGCGATCTCCATAGGCTTTTGCACCTGGCTAGACGTATGTTCGTGTTTATTCTCTGGTCCATAACATCCCTGATCTTCGATTCTGCTTCTGCTGCAATCAAGATGGGCTTATAGAGTTTTTGTACTTTTGGTTAGTATATGTTTGGTTTGCGCTCTAACATCTTTACTTAATCCCCTACAGTTGTTATCATGGAAATGGTATTTTAGTAGGGCTATTCCCCTTCTACCAAACCGGCTGCGATCTACAGAAAAGCAGTCTACCATAGTATTCTTTACATCGTAGAAACTCTATAGTTGTAGTTTATCTTAATGGCACGTATCATCCGATTTGATTCTGCTTTGCCCATGCAACCTGCAAAAGTGGCTTTTATTCCATATATGCTGATTGTTATTTGTAGTAATTACATGAGTTGTCAATCTCAAAACTTATCTTACTGCCGCTAGAAGATATATGCACAGGATTATTGTGGCTATATCCGAAACTAGTTATCACATCCGCTTAAGCATATAGAATGGCAGTCTCACACATAGGTTTTGCACCTCGTAGAGCACATCTATGTAGTGTTTATTCTCTTGGCCCGCGAGTAAGGCCTAACTAGAGGGTTTTCAGATGTTCGGTGCTGTTTGATAGGGAGCTCAATCAAGGTAGGGCGTTTATATGAGCGTATGGTACTTGATGTGTTAGTAGTGGGATCTGAGTTGGCGTTCGTTCAAGAGCTACGTTGTGATGCCCGTCATCACGTGTGAGTAAGGGCTTATTGTGGATTGAAGGGATTTTGGACTATTTGCTCCTTCTTAACCAATTTATACGGTGGCATCATATCTGGCGGTCCCCTTAGGTTTTGAAAGTAGCCCTATGTTTGTGTTATCTCGGCCCCCAAAAACCCTTTTTATTCCCGTTGTTGCATTAAAAGGGGTTTTTAAGAGTTGTACTTTGTAGTAAATGAGTTGCTAAAATTTCTTATGGGGATTATGGGTTTCCCTTTACCAAACCCCGTTTGCATCGAAATCGGTCTTTTAGTTTTCATGTGACTATGTTGTGTTTATCTCTCCCGTAAAAACCAATTTGATTCTGTTTTTGTCAATAAAGGGCTTATAGAGGATCTTTGTGTATAGGGTTTTTTCCTCAACTACTTACTGCCTCGAGATATATGAAGGTTTGGGGTTTTCCTTTCCCAAACCGCTAGATCAAAAAGCGCTCTTTGGTTTGATGTAGCCCCTATGTTCGTTTTATCTCTGGCCCAAACAAACCCCGATATGATTTGCTTTGCTGAAATCAAGGGGCTTTAGGTTGTCCTTTGTTTATATGAGTTGCGCTCAATTACTTACTGCCTCAGAGTATTGAAGGATTATGGTATTCATTTACCAACCGCTAGCATAAAAGCTGCCAAATAGGTTTTGAATGAGCCTATGTTCGGTTTATCTCTGGCCCGAAACATCGATTTGATTTGCTTTTGCAAAAAAAAAGGGGCTTATAGAGTTGTATTTGTAGATATGAGTTGCGTCAATTTACTTATGCCTAGTTATATGAAGGATTTGGCTTTTCCTTTCCAACCGCTAGTCAAATAGCGGTCCCCTTTAGGTTTGATGTAGGACCTTTTTTTGTGTTTATCTCTGGCCCTAGACATCCGATATGATTCTGCCTTGTTGCAATCAAGAGGGCTTAGGTTGTACTTTGTAAAAATTGAGTTGCCCAATTACTTTTTGAAGGATTATGGGATTCCCTTTCCCAAAACGTTTTGCTTTTAGATGCGGTTTCCTTAGTTTTGCATTTTGACCTATGTTCGTGTTTATCTTTTCCCCGAACACCCCATTTTTTCTGCTTTGCGAAATTTTAAAAAGGGCTTTAGAGTGACTTGTAGTATTGGTTGCCTAAAACTATTATCCCCTCAGAAAAATTTGGGATTAGGGGTATTACTTCTACCAACCCGTAGATAAAAAAAAGGCTTCCAAGGTTTTCATGAGCCCCTATTTCGTGTTTATCTTGGCCCGAACTTTCCGTTTTAATTTCTTTGCTGCATTCAAGAGGGCTTTTAGGTGTATTTGTTATATGAGTTCGCTCAAACAAACTTCTGCCTGAGATATATAAAAGGATTTGCTATTCCTTTCTCCCACCGGATCAAAAAAAGCGGCTCATGGTTTTAATTTGTAGACTTTTGTTCGTTTTATCTCGGGCCGTAACTTTTTTTCAAAAGGGATAAAAATACTTACTCCTCAGAATATATGAAGGATTTGGTTTTCCTTTTACCAACCGCTGATTCAAAAAGGCCCCTTTTTGGTTTTCATTGACTATTTTTGTGTTTATCTCTGGCCCTAAACATCCGATATGATTCTGCCTTGTTGCAATCAAGAGGGCTTATAGAGTTGTACTTTGTATATAGGGTTGCGAAACTATTACGCCCAGAGTTTATATGAAGGATTAGGGTTTCCCCTTCTCCAACCGTTTGTTTGAATGGGGGTCCCCTTTAGGTTTTGCATGTAGCCCCTATGTTCGTGTTTTTTCTGGCCCGAACATCGATTTTTTCTCTTTGTGCAATCGGGGCTTATAGAGTTGTACTTTGTAGTATTTGGTTGCGCTCAAATTTTACTTACTGCCAGAGTATATGAAGGATTTGGCATTCCTTCTAAACCTAATTGGCATCAAATCGGGGTTCATGGTTTTTGCATGTAGACCTATGTTCGTGTTTATCTCTGGCCCGCAACATCCGATTTAATTCTGCTTTGCTGCAATCAAGAGGGCTTATAGAGCTGTACTTTGTAGTATATGAGTTGCGCTCAAACTACTTACTGCCTCAGAGATATATGAAGGATTATGGCTATTCACTTCTACCTATCGGTGGCATCATAATGGCGGTCTCCATAGGTTTTGCATGTAGACCTATGATCGTGTTTATCTCTGGCCCGTAACATCCGATTTGATTCTGCTTTCCTGCAATCAAAAGGGCTTACAGAGTTGTACTTTGTAGTATATGAGTTGCGCTCAAACTACTTACTGCCTCAGATATATATGAAGGAGTATGGCTATTAACCTTACTACAGAACCGCTTAGAATAATGAATGGCGGTCTCCATAGGTTTTACATCTTACATGTTACATGTTCGTGTTTATCTCTGGCCCGTAACATCCGATTTGATTCTGCTTTGCTGCAATCAAGAGGGCTTATAGAGTTGTACTTTGTAGTATATGAGTTGCTCTCAAAATACTTACTGCCTCAAAGATATATGAAGGATTATCGCTATTCCCTTCTACCAACCGCTAGCATCAGAATGGCGGTCTCCATATGTTTTGCATGTAGACCTATGTTCGTGTATATCTCTGGCCCGATTTGATTCTACTTTGCTACAATCACAAGGGCTTATAGAGTTGTACTTTGCAGTATATGAGTTGCGCTCAAGCCTAAGAGATATATTAAGGATTATGGTTATTCACTTCTACCAACCGCTAGCATCAAGAAAGCAATCTCCATAGGTTTTGCATGTAGACCTATGTTCGTGTTTATCTCTGGCCCGTAGCAACCGATTTGATTCTGCTTTGCTGCAATCAAAAGGGCTTATAGAGTTGTACTTTGTAGTATATGAGTTGTGCTCAAAATGCTTACTGCCTAAGAGATATATGAAGGATTATGGCTATTCCCTTCTACCAACCTCTAGCATCCGAATGGCGGTCTCCATAGGTTTTGCATGTAGACCTATGGTCATGTTTATCTCTCTCCCGTAACATCCGATTTGATTCTGCTTTGCTGCAATCAAGAGGGCTTATAGAGTTGTACTATGTAGTATATAAGTTGCGCTCAAACTACTTACTGCCTAAGGATATTAAGGATTATGGTTATTCACTTCTACCAACCGCTAACATCAAGAAAGCGATCTCCATAGGTATTGCATGTAGATCTATGTTCGTGTTTATCTCTGGCCCGTAACATCCGATTTGACTCTGCTTTGCTGCAATCAAAAGGGCTTATAGAGTTGTACTTTGTAGTATATAAGTTGCGCTCAAACTACTTACTACCTCAGAGATATATGAAGTATTATGGCTATTCCCTTCTACCACCCGCTAGCATCAGAATGGCGGTCTCCATAGGTTTTGCATGTAGACCTATGTTCGTGTTTATCTGGCCCGTAACATTCGATTTGACTCTACTTTGCTACAATCACAAGGGCTTATAGAGTTGTTCTTTGCAGTACATGAGTTGCACTCAAACTACATAAGGCCTAAGAGATATATTAAGGATTATGTTTTAATCACTTCTACCAACCTCTAGTCATCAAAGAAAGCGCTCCCTCCATAGGTTTTGCATGTAGACCTATGTTCGTGTTTATCCGATTTGATTCTGCTTTGCTGCAATCAAGAGGGCTTATAGAGTTGTACTTTGTAGTATATGAGTTGCACTCAAACTACTTACTGCCTCAAAGATATATGAAGGATTATGGCTATTCACTTCTACCAACCGCTAGCATCAAGAAAGCGATCTCCATAGATTTTGCATTTAGACCTATGTTCGTGTTTATCTCTGGCCCGTAACATCCGATTTGATTCTGCTTTGCTGCAAATCAAGAGGGCTTATAGAGTTGTACATTGTAGTATATTAGTTGCACTCAAACTACTTACTGCCTCAGAGATATATGAAGGATTATGGCTATTCACTTTTACCAACCGCTAGCATCAGAAAAAGCGGTCCTCATAGTCTTGCATTAGACCTATTTCGTGTTTATACGCGATTTGATTCTGCTTTGCTGCAATCAAGAGGGCTTAAAGATTAGTACTATGTAGTATATAATTTGCTGCTCAAAACTACTACTGCTGAGATATATAAAGGATTATGAATTATTAACTTCTAACCAACCCTAGCATCAGAAGAGCGATCTCCAAGGATGTTGCATGTTAGACCCTATTTGGTGTATTATTCTCTGGCCCGTAACATCCGATTTGATTCTGCGTTGCTGCAATCAAGTAGGCTTATAGAGTTGTACTTTGCAGTATATGAGTTGCGCTCAAACTACTTACTGCCTAAGAGATATATTAAGGATTATGGTTATCCACTTTTACCAACCGCTATCATCAAGAAAGCGATCTCCATAGGTTTTGCATGTAGACCTATGTTCGTGTTTATCCGATTTGATTCTGCTTTGCTGCAATCAAGAGGGCTTATAGAGTTGTACTTTGTAAGTATGAGTATGAGTTTGCACTCAAACTACTTACTGCCGTCAGTGGATATATGAAAGGATTATATGCTATATCCCGTTGTACCAACCGCTAGCATCAGAATGGCGGTCTCCATAGGTTTTGCATGTAGACCTATGTTGGTGTTTATCTCTGGCCCGTAACATCCGATTTGATTTTGCTTTGCTGCAATCAAGAGGGCTTATAGAGTTGTACTTTGTAGTATATGAGTTGCTCTCAAAATACTTACTGCCTCAAAGAAATATGAAGGAGTATCGCTATTCCCTTTTACCAACCGCTAGCATCAGAATGGCGGTCTCCATAGGTTTTGCATGTAGACCTATGTTCGTGTATATCTCTGGCCCGATTTGATTCTACTTTGCTACAATCACAAGGGCTTATAGAGTTGTACTTTGCAGTATATGAGTTGCGCTCAAACTACTTACTGCCTAAGAGATATATTAAGGATTATGGTTATTCACTTCTACCAACCGCTAGCATCAAGAAAGCGATATCCATAGGTTTTTCATGTAGACCTATGTTCGTGTTTATCTCTGTCCCGTTACATCCGATTTGATTCTGCGTTGCTGCAATCAAGTAGGCTTATAGAGTTGTACTTTGCAGTATATGAGTTGCGCTCAAGCCTAGAGTTTTTTAAAGGATTAGGGTTTATTCACTTTACCAACCGTAGCATCAAAAAGGGCAATTCTTTGGTTTTGCGGGTTGACCTATGTTCGTGTTTATCTCTGGCCCGTAACAACCGATTTGATTCTGCTTTGTGAATAAAAAAGGGGTTTAATAGAGTTGTACTTTTTTAGTATTTGAGTTGTCCCTCAAAAGGGTTTAAACTGCCTAATAGATATATGAAGGATTATGGCTTTTTCCTTTCCCAAACCCTCTAGCTCCGAATGGGGTCTCCTTGGGTTTTGAAATTTTGCCTATGGTCATGTTTATCTCTCTCCCGTAACATCCGATTTTATTCTGCTTTGCTGCAATCAAGAGGGCTTATAGAGTTGTACTATGTAGTATTTTAAGTTGCGCTAAAAATATTTTACTGCCAAAGGATTTTAAAGGGTTATGGTTATTCACTTCTCCCAAAACCGCTAACATAAAAAAAGCGATTCCTTTGGTTTTGGGCATGTAGATTATGTTGTGTTTATCTCGGGCCCCGTAAAAATCCGATTTGACTCTGCTTTGCTGAAAATTAAAAAAAGGGGCTTATAGGTTGTTTTTGGGTAGTATATAATTTTCGCCAAACTATTAAATACCTCAGAGATATATGAAGTATTATGGCTTTCCCTTCTACCCCGCTGCATCAAAATGGCGGTCCCCATAGGTTTTGAAAGTAGA
>JAODAL010048517.1:0-28950 GCA_025379985.1 Phyllomedusa bahiana | reverse complement strand
CTAAAAAACCAAAACCCTGAAAAAGTAGTTAAGCCCAGAACATATTTTTAGTTTTTGCCCCCTTTTGGTTTATGAACGTTTTTTGAGGCCTTTTTTTTAAATTTGTCTTTATGGGGGAATAAAACCCTCACTTCTAAAAAATTTGCAAATTTTAAAAAAAAAAAATTTTTTTTTTTTTTGTTTTTACACATTCACATTTAAAACATTAATAACTTTTTTGTAAATTCACAGTTTTTACGGTCGTGTGGAAAACCCCAAATATGTGTGTTTTTTTTTTTTTTAATGTATACAATTTTTTTTATAAATATTTTTTTTTTTTTTTATTTTTTATTTTATTACATTTTTTTTTATTTTATTTTTTTTTTTTTTTTTTAAATCCCAAAAGGGAGAACGTGTTACTTTTTTTTTTTCCACAAGTAATGATTAGCATATTATATTGTTAATCATTATAATCTGTGTCATCTACGCAGCATGATCGGGAAACAACGGTTTCCCGGGTCACGGGCTTCTTACCAGACAGCCCCGGACTATCTGGTTCCCCAGGGCTGACTGTGCGGGGCGTTTCCCCGGGCTCGTCGGGTACCGGGTGCCCGATCACCCCGACAGAGCGGGGGAATTGATTGTGCTGGGGGTGACGATCCAGGCAATCAAAGGGTTAAAGCCCCGGGTTGCGGGGGTTTTCCTCCCCCCCCCCGGTGCTTGCAGGACTGCGCGGGGAACAGGATGTTAGTACAGGGGCCATCCCACGCTGCTGCGGCCCCCGGAGCCCAAACTCCAATGTTTTGCAGCGACCCCAAAAAAAACGCTGGGTCGAAGACCTGAAATGGTCAAAAAAAAATGCGCGGGGTCTTTAAAGGAGTTTAATTTAAAACCCCCAAAAAAACTTTTTATCCAACATAGTAAAAGGTACCATTGAAAAGTACATCTTGTCCACCAAAAAAACAAGTCTTAGGTTTATGTAGATGGAAAAATAAAAAAAGTTTAGGGAGGGAGGCGGGGGGGAAAAAAGTTGCCAAAAAAAACTCACGCGGGGGTTTAAACCCAAAAATGTTGGGTCAGATGGGGGCGGGGGCCGGGTTTTCTTTCCCTGTTAAAGAATTCCGACGACCCAATTCAAAGGAAATAAATTTAAGGGAATGGATCTGTGTAAATTACTATTTATTACTTTTTATTACGGGGAACACTGTTCATGCCGGTGAGTAAATGAGGTGCATTCTCGTTTCAGTTTTGTGCAATTACTTTGAAGCCTAGAAGGAAGTTAAGGGAATTATGGGGATATAACAATTCAGGTGTAAATCCTATAGGGAGATCGATAACAAAATTTGAATTATCTTAAAGGGAACCCTAGAAAAAGAAATACTCCGTATTATGCCCAGTGCAGGCTCCTCGGGGGGAGCATGGCAGGAGGATCCATGCCCCGCCTCTTTAAGGGGATATAACATTTCAGGTGTAAATCCTATAGCAGAGTCGATATACAAGATTAGAATTATCTTAAAGGAACACGCTAGAAAAAGAAATACTCCGTATTATGCCCAGTGCAGGCTCCTCGGGGGTGGAGCATGGCAGGAGGATCCATGCCCCGCCTCTTTACGGGGATATAACATTTCAGGTATAAATCATATAGCAATGCCACTATACAAGATTAGAATTATCTTAAAAGGAAATAAATAAAAAAAAAAATATTTTTGGGTTTTTATGCCGGGCCCAGGCTCCCCGGGGGTGGGGGGTTTGGCAGGGATCCATGCCCCCCCTTTTTAAACAGGGGTTTTTAAAAACCAATCTAGGTGTAAAACCCTTTTAAACAGTGTCAATATAAAGTTTAAAAATTTTTTATGAAAGGAAGATGGTAAAAGAAAATAAATTTTTCCTGTTTTAAATCCCCATTTCCCAAGGGCCCCCCCCGGGTGGGTGGAGCATGGAGGAGGATCCATCCCCGCCTTTTTAAAGGGGGGATATAATATTTGGGGGTTAAACCTTACCGGCAGTGTGGGTATACAAAAATAAGAATTATCTTAAAAGGAAACCTTTAAAAAAATAAAAACTTGATTTTTCCCCTTTTTCCCGGGCCCCCCTCGGGGGTGGGGGAAAAATGGCAGGAGGACCCAGGGCCCCCCCCTCTTTCAGGGGTTTTAAAAACATTTCAGGTGTAAAACCTTTTTAACGTGTCAATATAAAAGGAATTAGAAATTATTTAAAGGGAAACCCAATCTAGAAAAAAAATTTACTTGTTTTAAAAATGCCCAGTGCAGGACCCTCGGGGGTGGAGCATGGAAGGAGGATTTGTTCCCCCTTTTGGGGCCCCATTGGAGGAATAGTGTTTCTGGCTTTAAAATTCAGTCAAATTCCCTTTTGGGGCCCTTTTGACTGTTCATGGAGAAGCAAAAAAGCACCAAATGCAAAAAACGGGGGCCCCTTTTGGGGTCCGGGGGCCCCCAAACAGAAACCATTTGACTTTCTCAATGAATAGTGCACATTTGCTCACTGCTCTAGTGGTGTATTGTGAACCCTCCTGCACACGGCCAGGTTACAGTAACCATACAGTTTTATTGACCTATTCTGTATTCTTGTGAAAATCCACAAGTACAGAACTTTTGCCTAGAACTATAAGGCAGTACAATTATGCAGAGTGTACATAGACCCATAGGCAAGACTACATAGAACCCTAATGCTGGCCTTACACTCAGTGGCGCTCCTCTCCCAGGTTGTAGCTGAATTATATAAAGACGGATATACTGCTACGCAGTGCCTTATACTACAACAATACAGGACCATACCAGGCTGAATAACACTTCAATACGGTAGCCAAAATAATGTTCTACAGTGCATTCACCACCATTCACTGCATGAATATTATACCGTACAGTGCTTAAGTAAATACCACCAAACAGTGCACAAAAATACCCCCATACAGTGCTAAAATAATAACATTATACAGTGCTAATACAAAACCACCCTACAGTCCACAAACAATATGACTAAACAGTGCTCAAAAATACCACCATACTGTGCTTAAACGGTACTAAACAGTGTTCATATAATATCACCATATTGTGCTAAAATAGCACCACCATATGGTCCTCAAGCAATACAACTGAACAGAGCTCAAATAATACCACTGTACAGTGCTTAGATAAAACCACCAAACAGTGCTCAAAAAATACCCCCAAACAGTGCAAAAATAATACCACTGTAAAGTGCTTGTAACGGGTACGGTGGATCCGCTGGACCCCCGCAAGCGATGATACCTAAAGCCAGCTAGGGAAGAGAACGGAATCTAAAGTGCTAGCCCCCGGTTTTACAGAGCCCGCGCAAGGGGATGACTTGCTGCGGCGTGAGGACTACCAGTCGTTACCCTGTCGTGGATTGCTTGCGGGAGGCGGGCGGGGTACTGCGATGGTACAAAAATCGTAATCCAGGGCGAAGTCGGAGGGGACAGGGAGAAGGTCAGGGCACAGGCAGCAGAGGTTCGTGGTCCAGGCGGGGCGGAAGGGTCAGGGACAGGCGGAAGCAGGCAAGCGTTTGGAAAAACGTGGCGGACTAGATGGTACACGGGTAAGCAATAGGACACTAAGGCACACCAAACAAGACTCTCTAAAGCACTCACCAACGGACTGGCAGGAAGTGCGGGGGCGTACGCTCTCAAAAATAGCAACCAGCGCTGATAATTGAAATTATCGGGTGCGCTGTGCGATTAATCTAGTGAAGCCGGTGTTTGGCAGCCGCGTCTAAAGCACATGGGCACTGCGCCCGGCGGTAGGGACAGGCGGGGACAGCGGTTCACCGGAAGCTGCGGTCGGGTAAGGAGAGCCGGCGCTGGGGGCCGGGACGGAGCGGGGGTGGTGCAGGCAGGCTGCAGCCGCCGCCACCGGAAGCTCCCTACGAAGGCGTCGGGGGGCAGCGAGCCCGCGACCCCCGTTCGTGGGACAGTACCCCCCCCTTAGGTCTCCCTCCTTTTTTGAAACTAGAGAGAAGGTCCGGGGACAGGTTGGCCTCAGGTTCCAGGGACGCTCCCTCGGCCCGAACCCCTGCCAGTCATTGAGAAAGAATCGCTGCCCCCCCTGCACTGTCTTCTGCGCCAGCACTCATCCTTGACCTCATAGATGGTATCAGAGTTGGCCACGGAGAAGGGAGACAGGTCTACCGGGAAGAAGCGATTCTCAGCACACAGGCTTGAGGAGCGAGACATGGAAGGGAGTTTCGGACGCACATGCAGGGGTAGGAGGCAAGCGGAGCTTGTAGGAGACAGGGTTTAAAGTGCCGGTAGTATACAAAACGGACCCAGAAATTTAGGCCCACTTGTAGCTGGGCACTTTGAAAGCGGAGGTATTTTGTCTCGATAGACCAAACCCTTTCCCCGGCTTAAATACGGGTGGAGGCCTCCAGGTGCCTATCGGCTGAAGGTTAGTGCGGGAGGTAGGCCCGAATAGGGCTCTCTTGACGAGTAAATTGCCAGAGTTGTCTTGATTGTCCGTACTTGGACATCCACAGCAGGGATTGTCACGGTGGCCAGAGGGAGGAGGTGGGCGGGAGGATAGATCAGCCCAAACACAATTAAAAAGGGGGAGGCTCCAGCGGGATTTCAGAATCTAAGGGAATTATAGGAAAAAAATTCGCCCAGGGAGGAGGGTACATCTGACAGTTATCCTGGCGAGCGGGACACAAAATTGCCGCAGTTAAGTACCTAACATATTTTGGTTGACCTCTCCATGCGTTGGTGTTGGGGATGAGATATGCGGAGGAGAAGTCCAATGAATCTGCAATTGAGAACACACAGGGCCGCAGAAATTTTGATACAAACTGGACCCTATCAGAAAACGTGATATGCAACGGGAGCCATGTAGTCGCGAAAGATGTGGTGGAAGACTGTGCTGGGCTAGCTGGGAAGGAAGCGGGGCACCGTGGCAGAGGAACAAGTGGGTCATTTTCGGAACATTGTGACTATAAGATGACCGAGTGTACTGAGGAGTTGGGGGTCAGTAAGACAAAATCATGCAATATGCAACAAGGTTTTCTGGCACCGGGAAGGAGCCGGAGGCAAGAGACCCGGGGTCTGGAGCGAGGACTTGTTACGGGCCTGGAGTTTACAGGCAGGGTACAAAGTCTCTAACGTCACTAGGGAGTGGCCACAATAGTTCCGGGAGATTAGTTGTGAGACTTATGGATCAGGGTGCCCAGCGGTTTCGGAGTGCATGTCCACCACTCAGGATACGATTCGCGATAGCAGGGCGTACTAAGGCTTCGGGAGGCAAGGTGTCGAAGGTTCACGGAGCTCCAGCCGTGAGTGAGACGCTTCGGGAGAGGAATTATTATGCTGCAGAGGGGCTCCAGCCCCACCGTAGGTCGAGGATCTAGAGAGGGGTTGCTCTTATGTTCTTGGCCAGTGGTCGAAAAATGAAGAAGAAAATCAATTGGCGAAAAGAGTGCCACCTTAGCTTGCGGAGGATTCGCCATTGTGCAGGATATCTGTAGAGTATAGAAGATTCTTGTGATCGGTAAATAGTATCGGTGGGGTGACAGTCTCCCTCAGAGTGCCGCGCCATCCTTCTCCGGCAATTTCATTTCCAGCAATTCCGAATCTCCGATTAGTATAGTTTTTTTCGGCTGGGGAAGAAGGTTCTGGAGAAGAAAGCCGCATAAGAGTACATGGTTTTACCGGAGGGACTTTGGAGGAGAAACGTCTGCCACCTACGAGGGGAGGGAGTTACCTCGAGGATAAATAAAGGGGCGTTGTGGGTCCGGGCGAGACAGCTCCTGGTGCAGAAGCGAATGCTGATTTGAGGCGAATCAAGAACGCTTCTTGAGCCCTCAGGTGGCCATGATTTGGGGGTTGGCTTTTTATCTTTGTGAGGGCCACACCGTCGGGGCCACGAGCGTGGAGAAATGAGGAATGAATTTTCTGTACTGTATCGTATTGCGAAACCCAAAAATCGTTGGACTGGAGGGAGACCACAGGTCGAGGCCATTTACGATAGGACCGCAGAAAACTTTTGAAGGGTCCATTGGAGACCTTTGATCCGTAAATATGCACCCAGGAAGGAGCAACGAGGTGGTTCGAAGAGGCATTTTCTCCTGTTTAGGTTATAGACGGGTGTCACGGGAAGCGTATGAGTAACCTGGCGGAAGTGGAGGCGGTGAGTCTCCAGGTCAGGGAGAAGTTTTAAGATATCGTCAGATAGTCAATCACGCAGGACGATTGGAGATGTCTCGAGAAGATTTCATTAACAAAATATCTGGAGTAATAACAACCGCTGGTAGCGTTGCAGAGGCCTATGGCATGACGATGGTATTCAAAGATGGCCACTCTGGTATTCAAAGGCTGGTTTGCCAATCGTCGTTTTTCACGATTACGAATCACGGTTAATATGCCACTCGTAGTCCACTTGGATAAAAAGCTTCGGCACGCGCAAGCGAATTGAACAGTTCCGAGACAGCGGAGGGGTATCGATTCTTGTTAAGTAATTTGTATTAAGTCCCCTGGTACGTAAATCGATACATGGTCGTGAGTAGAACCATTTCTTTTCTAAAAGAAGAAATAGCCCCGCGGCGCGGAGGACTTATCGAATGATATCCCTTCCGGAGGTTCTCTTGGATATATTCGGGAATAAGCCTTAGTATCGGAACAGAAGTGGGTAGAATTTCCTCGAGGGAGGTAGTTGTCCCCTGGTAGCAGGTACAATGGGGCATCGATATTATGTAGGCGTTATGGCGGAGGCAGAGTTTCGGACGTTTTTCAGAAAAAAACCTCGGCAAGTCCTGCATACGGGGCGGGGAAGGAACCGACAGAGGTTTTGAAGAGTTTACAGGAGGCGGACCGAAGTAAAAACAAACCAACAGAAAAATAATGTACTTGTATCGGAGACCGGAAGGGCAGTCGAAGCGTGAAGTGGCAGCAGAAGAGCACAAACGGATATTTCGACCCGTTGTTCCAGGTCCGAAGTCGGGCATGCTGTTGCAACCATGGAAGGCCTCAGGAGAATTCAGAGGCAGAGCGAGGGCGGACAGCAGCTTTCTGAGTTTAATTGTGTAGAGCGCCAATCTGTAGAGAGAGAGGCGGTGCAGAAACCTGAATCCATCTTAAGGCAGTCGCCTCTACTAGAGGAGATCGTAATGGGTTTCTGCAAAGGGGTCACGGGAGATCGATACTTGGAGAACGAGAGTCTTGGGCTGATAAAGTTCCCTGCGGACCGATATTCATGGACAAGGCGGTGGCTTGGAGGTTGCTGTCCGGTGAAGAGTTCCACCGGAATACGGAATGGTCAGACGGGTGAGATGCTGCACAGACACCTAGGGACGCACTCCTGCGAACCCTAATGTGTGCAATGTCCCAGGACGCACCCTAGATCAGTCCCAATAAAGTGGCCAGAACGCCACAGTAGACAGATAATGCCTAGGCGACGCTGCGGTATTCTTCTGGGACAGGTGGGATCTCCGATTCGTTACGGATACATCCTCGGAACCTTAGCAGAAGAGGTTGCTGGAGAACATTGGAAGATGGAGACAAAGGTGGTAGCCGGCGTCAGGGGCGAACCCCTGTGAGGGACGAGTAGTCCTGTTGTCTTTCCGCAAACCGATGTCTATTCGAGAGGCCAGAACTGAATTAGTTCATCCAGAGTAGACGGACAGATCCGACCCAGGAGCACTCATCCTTAATATGGCGAGAGGCTTGCCAGGAAGGTTGCACCTTGTGGCCTCATTATTCCCTTCAGTTCAGAGGCAAGGCCGTGCGGGAACTTGCACGGTGAGTAGTGACCACAGTGGAGTCGCACTGACGGAGACGTAGCATAGCCGCGCCGCCGCGGAGGAGGCACGGCCAGGTTCCTCAAGATGGTGCGGAACCTGGAGGAAGGTTTGTCGGATTGCCGTCTGTTGGATCACTGGTATATCCATATGGAGTGGCCAAGGCAAATGGACTTCCCCCGACAAGATGGCTAATAACAAGGCCACCTCTAGCCCGCTCGGTGGGGAAGTGGTGCCAAATTCGCCAGGTGGATGGAGCACTGACAGATGAAGCCACGGCATTCCTGGGATCTCCATCAAAGCGTGACGGAAGCGGCAGCTGGTACAGAAGAAGGTCCAGGTACGGAGAAATTGGTGCGGCGAGGGGGCAGCGCCGATCGCAGGCCGTGTGGTAGGGAGTGCTAGGTTCTGCATCTATGGCCGGTGAGTGGTCCAATCTGCTGGCACTGACTGGAGACAGCCGTTGAAGAACATCACGACGTTTACAGTTAAAGGGGACCCCTGGCGGAATCATGGCCAGTCCGTACTGTAACGGGTTCGGTGGATTGCCGGACCCAGAAGCGATGATACTAAGCCACGCCAGGCGAACGGAATAAGTCAGCCCCGGTTTTACCAGAGCCGCCGCAAAGCGGGATGATTGTGCGGACGTGAGGACTACCAGGCGTTTACCCCTGAGTGGACATTGTTGCGGAGGCGGGCCGGGGTTACTGCGTGGTACAAACATCGTTCTAATCAGAGGCACGGAAGTACGGGGGACTCATGGCAGAAGGTCAGGGCAGGCAGCAGAGGTTCGTGGTCAAGAGGCGGGCGGAAGGTCAGGGAGGTGGCAAGGCAGGCAAGGTTACTGGAAACGTGGCGGAGGATGGTAGCAGGGTAAGAATTACGGACACTAAGGCACACCAAACTCTCAAAGTACACCAACGGACTGGCAGGAAGTGCGGGGGCGTACCGCTAAAATGAACCAGGGCCCGATAATTGACCAATTATCGGGGCGTGGCCCTTTAAATCTAAGAAGCCGGCGCGGCGCGCCTAAGCACAGGGCACGCGCCCCGGGGCTGGGACGGGGGGAAGGTTTAGGGGGCGCGGGGCGGGGAAGGGGGAGCGGCCTGGGGGCCCGGGGGAGCGGGGTGGTCGCGGGCAGTCACCGCGCACCCCGGGGCCCCTCGGGCGGGGGGCAGCAACCCCCCCCCGGACAGTCTAAAACAATACCACCCTACAGTCCACAAACAATTCTACCAAACAGAGTTCAAAAAATACCAACATATAGTGCTAAAATAATACCATCATACAGTCCACAATCAATACCCCTAAACAGTGCTCAAAAATACCACCATACTGTGCTTAGGTAAACAGCACTAAACAGTATTCATATAATATCACCATACTGCGCTAAAATAGCACCACCATATGGTCCTCAAGCAATACAACTGAACAGAAATCAAATAATACCACTATAGAGTGCTTAGGTAAAACCACCAAACAGTGCTCGAATGATATCGCCATCACCATACAGTCCACAAACAATACCACCCAACAATAAGGGTATTGTCACTCTGCGTGTTGAGTCAGTGTGAACATACACTTTTAGCTGCGTGTTTGGATCAATCTGTCGGACTCTAAACGGACCCAAACACGTATCTAATAAATAGTCTTTACATTGCTTTTAATATGAGACACGTATCGGCGTTCAGACGAGTGATCACTGATGCGTCTCATTGCGTCTTTCGGATCCGTTCCAAGAAGTGACATGTGAATTCTTGATACAAAAGATGCAGCAGGAGCCCTATAATAAAGTATAGAGTGCGCACCTGCTGCAGCCAACACGGATCCAAACACTCAGCTGCGTGCTGGATACGTGCTGGATCCAATCACTGCTGCATTTTTGGAAGCGATTTTCGGATCCAGAACGGATCCAAAATTGGATCCAAAAACACAGTGTGAACAACCCCTAATACAACCATGCAGTGTTTAGGTTAACATCACAAAAAACAGTGCTAAAGTAATACCCAATGAAAGTAGATGGATCCAGCACTCATGTAGAAGGATATCCGGAGAATAGGCGTTGTAGCAAAAACACATTCTTTATTGAAGGTGATAAAAACATCATTTAAAAACATCCGTAAGCATGATGGTTTACGCGTTACGAATAAGGGCCTGACACGCGTAAACCATCATGCTTATGGATGTTTTTAAATGATGTTTTTATCACCTTCAATAAAGAATGTGTTTTTGCTACAACGCCTATTCTCCGGATATCCTTCTACACGAGTGCTGGATCCACCTACTTTCATTGTGCATTTCCAAGAGGGTCTCTACAGCCGGACACCCATATCCCGTGCACCGTTGATGCAGAGAAATATACAGGCGGACCCCGCAGCCCGAGACTCCCGGTGAGCAGCACTCTATTGCTTTTTGTTTTCAGTTTGCCTAAAATAATACCACCATAAGCTCCATAAACAATACTACCAAATGGTGCTGAAATAATACCACCATACAGTGCTTATGTAAACACCACCGAATAGTGCTGAAATAATACCACCATACAGTCCATAAACAATACTACCGAACATTGCTGAAACAATACCACCATACAGTGCTTATGTAAACACCACCGAATAGTGCTGAAATAATACCACCATACAGTCCATAAACAATACTACTGAACATTGCTGAAATAATACCACCATACAGTCCATAAACAATACTACCGAACATTGCTGAAATAATACCACCATACAGTCCATAAACAATACTACCGAACATTGCTGAAATAATACCACCATACAGTCCATAAACAATACTGATATAACACCACAATACAATGTTATAATAATGCCACCATACAGTGCTTATGTAAACACCACCAAATAGTGCTGAAATAATATCACCATACAGTCCACAAGCAAACAGCGCTCAGATAATACCAGCATTTGGTGCTTAAGTAAGCAATATCAAACAGTGTTCGAATAATACCACTATACAGTGCTAAAACAGTACCGCCCTACAGTCCACAAACAATACAACCAATAAGCACTCAAAAAATACCGACTTACAGTGCTAAAATAATACAGTCCACAAACAATATGACTAAACAGTTTTCAAAAATACCACCATACTGTGCTACAATAGCACCACCTTACAGCTCTCAAGCAATACAGCGTTCAAATAATACCACCATTTGGTGCTTAAAGGGTTGTCTCACTACATTGATTCATCTCACCTCAGTCCTGTTTTCTTGGTTTCATTTTGAATTCAGGGGCGTGTTTACTGGCTTCCACTAGGCTGCAGTAGAAGCCAGGTCTGTAGCTATAGCAACCAGTGCCGGCAGCCTATGAAAAGAGATTGAACAGGTCTGTAGCTATAGCAACCAGGGCTGGCAGTCTATCAAAAGAGATTGAACAGGTCTGTAGCTATAGCGACCATTTGTGGCAGCCAAATAAGGAAAAGATTAAAAAGGGGCCCTTGTAGTTTATAGCAACCAGTGTTTGGCAGCTATCAGGAGAGAGCGAAAGGTTCTGTAGCTTTTCCCAACCATGCTGGCAGCCTATCAGGAGAGATAAAACGGGTCTTTTGGTTATAGCGCCAAAGTGGCTGGCACCCCTATCGGGGAGAAAACAAAATTTCTGTAGCTTTTAAGTACCAGTGCGGGAAAGCCGTTTTAAAAGGAGAGTTAAAAAAGGTCTGTAGCTATAGCAAACCGTGGGGGCGGGCCTATAGGAAAAGGATCCACAGGTCTGTAGCTTATAGCGCCCGTGTGGCAGCCTATCAGGAGAGGTTTGAACGGGGTCTGTAGCTATGTAACAATGCGGGGCAGCCTACCCCAGGAGAGATCAAAAAGGTCTTTTTAGTTTAAAGGGCCCAGCGTGGCAGCCTATCAGGAGGGATTGAAAGGTCTGTAGCTATAGAAACCCAGTGCGGGCCCCGGGCCTATCAAGAGGGGATTAAAACAGGTTTTTGTAGCTTAGCGACCTGGGAGTGATCCCAGCCCATAAAAAGGGGCTGCGTCGGACGGGCCCCCACCGAAGGATGGGCGGATCCCTGGGGGGCCCCCTGGCCCGAACAACGGGACCCCCCCGGCCAAGGGGCCGGGGGGGGCCCCGGCCGCACATTATCCCTTTGGGACGTTGGGGGGGCCCTTGGGTCCGGAGCGCTGGGGAAGGCATGTGTGGCGGGCGCTTAGGGGAAAGCAGAGCCACCCCCGGCCCGGTCTCCCTCTGCTATTAAAAGGCGTGTGGGTTTTAAAGGTATAAGCCTCGAACTCCCTAAAGTTGGCCCCGCGTCTCACGCAGGGGGTTTGCCCCTATGACTTCTTTGGGCGCGTTTCCCTGTCCCGGGTTTTCACTCGGAGAAGCGGGGGGGAAAAAACCTGGTAAAAGAGGGGGGGGGGGGATACCTGGCTAAAAGGGTTTTTGGGAAAAAACTACCTGGTTTCCCAAGAGGGGGGGGGGGGGATTCCCGGGTACAAGAGGGGGGTTTAAAACTCTGGCTAAAGAGGGGGGGGGGAAATACCTGGCTACAAGGGGGGTGGGTAAACTCCGGGCTAAAAGAGGGCGGCAAACAACCTGGCTACAAGAGGGGGGCAAACTACCGGGCTACAAGAGGGGGGGTAAACTACCTGGCACAAGAGGGGGGGGGGGGGGGAAACTCCCGGGTTGTCCCAAGGGGGGGGGGGAAAAATACCTGGCTAAAAGGGGGGGGGGTTTTAAACTACCTGGCTCAAGGGGGGGGGGAAAAACTACCGGCTAAAGAAGGGGGGGGAACTCCCTGGCTACAAAGGGGGGGGCAAATTTCCGGGGCTAAAGAGGGGGGGGGGGGGCAAACTACCGGGCTACAAGGGGGGGCCCCAAAACCCAAACCTGGCGAAAAAGAGGGAAGGCAAACTACCTGGTAAAAGGGGGGGGCAAAACTACCTGGAAAAGAGGGGGGGGCAAACTACCTGGCTACAAGTGGGCGGGCAAACTACCTGGCTACAGGAGCGGGGGCAAACTACCTGGCTACAAAGGGGGGGGGGGCAAAATACCTGGTCCCAAGGGGGGGAAAAATACCTGGTACAAAGGGGGGGGCAAACTCCCCGGTTTAAAAGGGGGGGGGGGCAAATTTACCGGCTAAAAGGGGGGGCAAGCAAACCCCCTTTGGCTAAAAGGGAGGGCGGGAAAAACTCCCTTGGGCTTCAAAGGGGGCAAATACCTGGCTACAAAAAAGGGGGGAAAACTACCTGGCTACAAGGGGGGGGGAAAACTGCCGGGACACAAGAGGGGGGCAAATTCCGGGGGCTAAAAGGGGGGGGGAAAAAACTCCCCTGGCACAAGGGGGGGGGCAAAACTCCCTTTGGCTACAAGGGGGGGGGAAACTACCTGGCTACAAGGGGGGGGGGGCAAACAACCTGGTTTTACAAAAAAGGGGGGAAAACAAACCTGGCACATGGGGGGGGTTTAAACTACCTGGGCTACGAGGGGGGGGCAAACTCCCTGGCAAAAGGGAGGGGACCCAAATACCTGGCTACAAGGGCGGGCCAAACTACCTGGCTAAAAGGGGGGGGGGGAACCCTACCTGGCTAAAAGGGGGGGGGGCAAACTCCCTGGCTAAAAAGGGGGGGGGAAAAACAAACCGGGGCTACAAAAATGGCGGGCAAACTACCTGGCTACAAGGGGGGGGGGGCAAACTACCTGGCTACAAGGGGGGGGCCAAACTCCCCTGGCAAAAAGAGGGGGGGGCAAATCCCTGGCTAAAGAGGGGGGGCAAACTCCCTGGTTTCCAAGAAGGGGGGCAAAATATTGGTAAAAGGGAGGGAAAACCCAAAACCTGGCTACAAGGGGGGGGGAATAACTGGCTACAAGGGGGGGGGAAAAAAACTCCCTGGCACAAGAGGGGGGAAAAAACTCCCTGGCTACAAGGGGGGGCAAACTCCCCTGGCTAAAAGGGGGGGGGGGCCCAAAACCAAAAAACCTGGCTAAAAAGGGGGTGGCAAACTACCTGGCTACAGGGGGGGGGGAAAAACTCCCTGGTAACGGGGGGGCCCAAACTCCCTGGCTCAAGAGCGAGGAAAACTCCCGGTTAAAAAGAGGGCGAGCAAATCCCTGGTAAAAAAGAGGGCGGCAAACTCCCTGGCTACCGGGAGGGGGGAAAAAATACTTGGCTACAAGGGGGAGCAAACCCCTGGCTACAAGAGGGCGGGGAAAACCCCCCGGTTTCCCAAGGGAGGGGGGCAAACTCCCCCTGGCTACAAGAGGGGGGCAAACTACCTGGCTAGAAGGGGGGGGGCAAACAAAGGGGGCTACGATGGGGGGGAAATATGCTACAGGGGGGGGGGGAAAAACTACTGGTACAAGAGAGAGGAAAACTACCTGGAAACAAAAAGGCGGGGCAAATCCCTGGCTAAAAAGAGGGGGGGGCAAAAACCCCTGGCTAAAAGGGGGGCCCAAACTCCCTGGCTACAAGAGGGGGGGCAAACTAGGGGGGCTAGGGAGGGGGGGGGGGCCCAAACTCCCTGGCTACAATAGGGGGGGCAAATACTGGCTCAAAGGGGGGGCAAACTACTGGCTAAAAGAGAGGGGGACAATTTCCCTGGCTAAAAGAGGGGGGCCCCAAAAAAACCTGGCTAAAGGGGGGGGGCCCAAAATTCCCGGGCCCTAAAAGGGTTTGGGCAAAACAGGGCCAAAAGAGGGGGGGGAAAAAAACCCCTTTGGTAAAAGAGGGGGGAAAAACTCCCGGCCCTTCAAGAGTGGGGCAAACTACTTGGGTTTAAAAGAGGGGGAAAAATCCCTGGCTGCAAGGGGGGGGGAAAAACTTTTGGGCTACAAGGAGGGGAAAACTCCCTGGCTCCCAAAATGGGGGGCGGAAAAATACCTGGCTAAAGAGGGGGGCAAACTACCTGGCTAAAAGGGGGGGGCCCAAAATATCTAACTAAAGGAGGGCAAACCTGGCTACAAGAGGGGGGCAAACTACCTGGTCAAGAGGGGGGGGAAAAATAGTTTGGTTAAAAAGGGGGGGGAAAAAATACCTGGTTTGCAAGTTTGGGGGGCAAATCCCTGGTCCCAAGGGGGGGGAAAAACTACTGGTTAAAAGGGGGAAAGGACAATACCTTGCTATAAGAAGGAGGACAACTACCTGGCTACAAGGGGGGGCCCAAACTACCTGGTACAAGGGGGGGGGGGAAATTTCCCTGGCTAAAAGAGGGGGGGGGGGAAACTAACTGGCTAAAGAGGGGGGGAAAAAACTCCCGGCTAAAAGGGGGGGGCCCAAAACTCCCTGGCTAAGAGGGGGGGGGACTACCTGGTAAAAGGGGGGGGGGTTTAAAATCCCTTGGCAAACAAGAGGGGGGGGGGATCCTGGCTAAAAAGAGGGGGAAAAATACTGGTTTAAAGGGGGGGGGCAAACTACCTGGTACAAGGGGGGGGGAACTACCTGGCTAAAATTCGGGGGGGGGGGCAAAACTACCGGGCCCTACAAGGGGGGGGTTAAACTACCTGGTACTAAGGGGGGGGGGCAAAATTACCTGGAAAAGGGGGGGGGGGAAATACCTGGTACAAGGGGGGTTTAAAAAATTTACCTGGCTAATGAGGGGGGGAAAATTTCCCTGGCTAAAGGGGGGGGGGGGAAAATTTCCTGGCTCCCAAGGGGGGGCAAATGACCTGGCTACAAGGGGGGGGGAAAAACTACCGGGATCAAAAAAGGGGGGGGGAACTAATTTGGGTTTAAAAGGGGGGGTAAATTACCTGGCTACAAGAGGGGGGCAAAAACCCGGGGTTTAAAGGGGGGGGGGGGGGAACTAAAGGGCCCTAAAAGAGGGGGGGGGAAAAACCTAACTGGTTTCAAGAGGGGGGAAAATTTAAACCCTTTGGTACAAGGGGGGGGGGGGGGGGGAACTACCTGGTACAAGGGGGGAAAGGGAAACCTCCCTTGGTACAAGAGGGGGGTAAACTACCTGGTTAAAAGGAGGGGGTTTAAACTACCTGGTTTAAAAGGGAGGGGGGCAAATTTCCCCTGGCTAAAGAGGGGGGAAACTACCTGGCTACAAAAAGGGGGAGCAAAAAAACTGGCTAAAAAGGGGGGAGCAAAATACCGGGCCCTAAAAAAAAGGGGGGGGGGGGGGAAAAAAACCAAGCCACAAGGGGGGGGAAAAATACCTGGTACAAGGGGGGGGTTAAATTACCTGGCTGCAAAGAGAGGGCCAAAAAACCTGGCTACAGAGGGGGCAAAACTACCTGGTTTACAAGGGGGGGAAAACCCTACCTGGCTACAAGGGGGGGGTTTAAATACCTGGTACAAGAGGGGGGGGGGGGACTACCTGGCTGCAAGAGGGGAGTAAATTACCTGGCTATAAGAGGGGGGGGGGAACTACCTGGCTACAAGAGGGGGGGAAAACCTCCGGTTTACAAGGGGGGGGGAACTCCCTTTTGGCTAAAAGAGGGGGGGGGGAAAAAATAACTGGTACAAGGGGAAGGGGGTAAACTCCCTGGTTCCCGAGGGGGGCAAAATCCCGGGCCCTACAAAAAAGGGGGGCAAACCCCCTGGCTACAAGGGGGGGGGGGGAAAGTGGCTACAAGGGGGGGATAAACCCCCTGGTACAAGAGGGGGGGGGGAAAATACCTGGCAAAAAGGGGGGGGGGGACTACCTGGCTACAAGAGGGGGGACAAAATACCTGGCTACAATAGGGGGGAAAAAATTACCTGGCTAAAAAAGAGGGGGGGGCAAAACCTGGCTAAAGGGGGGAAAACAAACCTGGCCAAAAGAGGGGGGCAAGCTTCCCTGGCTCCCGGTGGGGCAAATACCTGGTTTACAAGAGTGGGGCAAATATTGGTACAAAAAGGGGGGAAAACTCCCTGGCTACAAGAGGGGGGGGAAAATTCCTGGCTACGGGGGGCCCAAATTTTACCTGGCTACAATGGGGCGGGCAAATCCCTGGCTAAAAGGGGGGGGAAACTACCTGGTACAAGAGGGGGGAAACTATCTGGCTAAAAAGGGGGGAAAAATTCCCTGGTACAAGGGGGGGCAAATTTCTGGCTAAAAGGGGGGGGCCCAAACTATCTGGCTAAAAGAGGGGGGCCCAAAAAAACTCCCTTTGGCTAAAAGGAGGGGGGAAAATCCCTGGCTGCAAGGGGGGGAAAAACTACCTGGCTAAAAGGGGGGGAAAATACCTTGTTTAAAAGAGGGGGGACAACTCCCTGGCAAAACAAGAGGGGGGCAAATCCCTGGTCCCAAGAAGGGGAAAAAACACCGGGGCTTTCGGGGGGGAAGCTACTTGCTCCAAAGGGGGGGGGAAACCTTATCGGGGTTCCCAAGGGGGGAAACTACCGGGGAAACTTGGGGGGCAGCTACTGGTTATTGGGGACAGTTTCCTGGCTACAGGGGGGGACATACCTGGCTACATGGGCGCCACTCCCCTTGGCTACATGGGGGGCAAGCTCCCTGGCTACAGGGGGGGCAAGCTGCCGGGCAAACATGGGGGAAAAGCTACCTGGTACTTGGGGCAAGCTACCTGGCTAATGGGGGCAAGCTACCTGACAAAATTGGTGCAGCTACCAGCGGGAAAACTACCTTTCTACCTGGGGGCAATTTACCTTGCTGTTTTACTCTTGATAGATAGCCCTTTCGGGCCAAAATGCTGTTTTAGTGTTTCTGTTTCTTATAGGTTTTCCCCGGGGGAAATGTGTCGGAAAAGTGTTTTTTTCCCAAATTTCCCATTGGTCACCAATGGATTTTGTCGGGGAGTATTTATTTAAAAAATTGTTTTTTTTGTTGTTTCAGGTTTATTTTTTTACCACTTTTTTTTCCAGTTTTGGGGAAATAGGTGTCGACGACGTCTCTATTTACTAGCGGCTGAGGGTTTGGGTGTAAAGCCAAAATTTGTTTTTTCATTTCCAAGATGAAAAACCGGGGCCCGGGCCTTTTGTAATAGAGAGACTTTCTTTTCAGACACCCCCTATTAAAAACACTGGAAATAAAGGGTTAAAAAAAAAAAACTGACCACAAAAAAAAAAAACACTTTTTTTAAAATTTTAAAACTCCACGACCCCCCGGGCCCTTTGGATTGAAGAAAGGGATAAAAACACTTATTCAATAAATTTTTCAAGTCCAACGGGAAAAAATTTTTGGGAAAACTAAAAACCCCTCAAAAAGCAAAAAAGAAAAATGCCCTTTCCTGACCCCCATCCCCTGCATCATCAGAAATCATGCCCCATGCCTGCGGCTGATCTTTGGGTGGGGGGAAGGAGTTCAGACCAAACAATATGATTTTTGAGGGATACAGGCCAGAGTGTGGGCACAATTCCAGGGGTTTTAGTCCTGGGTTTTCCTCCCGGAGATTGGGGCCCTATACTTGCTCCCCCACCCCTGGGAAGTTTTTTAAAAATTTGGGAAAAGTAAAAAAAAAAAAAAAATTTTTGGGGGAAAATTTGAAATTCTAAGTTATTTGTGTCCAAATCGAGGGAGGAGTTTTGGCCCGGGGAAGTAGCAGGGGTGGGTGGCCCCCGGATGGGAGGGGAAAAGGGAAAACCATGCCCCGGATTTCATAAGAAAAAACATCACCTTTTGAGCCCAAAAAAAATTTTAAACTGAACTGTAATACTTATATGTTTTGAAAAAGGGTAATGGTTTATTTTTCAGTACTAATGGGGCAGAATTTTTCATTTCACTATGTTGTGGAAATTATGTGGTCATGGTTTTGGGGGGTTTTAAATTCAGTCACTATTGGGGGTTTGATTTTGTTGTCATGGTGGGGGGGTATATTCAGTCACTATGTGGTGGTGTTTAGGGGGTCAGGGTTTGGGGGGGTTATTTTAGTCACTTTTGGGGGTGGGGGTTTATGTGGCCCGGGGTGTTGTGGTATTATTCAGTCACTATGTTGTGGTGATTTTGGGGTTTTTGGGTGTGGTGATATAATTCAGTCATTTATGTGGTGGTGATATTGGTATGGTGTGGGGGGTATTTTTTCAGTCATTTCTTTTGGTGGTTATATGTGGTCGTGGTGTTGTGGTATTATTCAGTCACTATGTGGTGGAGATATGTGGTCATGGTGTGGGGCTATACTTCAGTCACTATGTGGTGGTGATATGTGGTCATGGTGTGGGGGTATAATTCAGTCACTAAGTGGTCATGATGTGGTATTTGGTCTTACTAGAATTATTGGTAATATTGGCCCTGGGATTCTGGTTTTGTGAAGTTATTTGGGTAAGATTAAAGTTATGATGTTATCACATCGGTCTGCATTAATTGAAGGGAGACTGGGTGGGGCACCGTACAGATGGCGGAGACAGTAAGGCATAGTGGGCGCCTTAGATCAATTCCTCTGGTGGGCCCTAGGCACGCCAGTCCGACACTGACAAGAGGGGATATCTAGGAATCGGTAGGACACTGTTAATGGACACATATTGCAAAGTGACTTGTTTTTGCAAGATCTTTAACATAAAAAGCAGCGATCCTTGTAGTGAGATAACTCCTTTAAGTAAATAACAGTGTTCAAATAATATCACCATACAGTCCACAAACAATATTATCAAATAATGCTCATATGATACCACCATCCAGTGCTTAGGTAGACACCACCAAATAGTGCTCAAGTAATGCCACCATACAGTCCACAAACAATGCTTTGAAACAGTGCTCAAATAATACCACCATACAGTGCTTAGGTAAACACCATGGAACAATACTCAAGTAATACGGCTATGCGGTGCTAAAATAATAGAGCCATACAGTCCACAAACAATACTACAGAACAATAATAGAACCATGCAGTGTTTAAGTTAACAACACAAAAAACAGTGTTAAAATAATACCACTATAAGCTCCATAAACAATACTGCCAAACAATGCTGAAATAATACCACCATACAGTCCACAAGCAAACAGCGCTCAAACAATACCACCATACAGTGCTTAAGTAAACACCACTGAATAGTGCTAAAATAATACCACCATACAGTCCATAAACAATACTACCAAACATTGCTGAAATAATACCACCTGTGACGCCTCACATGCGTTCGGACGCCATCTTGGACCGTCCTTGGGGTACTTTAGCTCCGGGATCGCCGTTCTTGGTAGAAAGGTATTGGCACTGTCATGGGGGCTGGCGCCGGTGCTGTCGCCTCCCGCAGCTGCCCCCCTGCTGCCCGGGTCTCGGCGCCTGGTCACTTACCCGTCCATGCTCCTGTGCTTCCTGCTTCTGCCTGTCCCGGCCGCCGCGTGCGCACCCGCTGCTTAGGGCGCGCACACGATGACTGGTCTAGATTTAATGGGCCAGCGCGCCGGTGATTTGTCTATTGCCGGCCGCTGGTCCTGTATAAGGTACACGCCCCCTGCACTCTCTGCCAGTTTGTTGGTGTGCGTTTAGTGAGTCTTGAGAGTGCTGGAGTCCGTATTGATTACCCGTGTACCAGTCCGTTCCGCTACGTTTCCTGACCTTGCCTGTTTGCTGCCTGCCCTGACCTTCGCTGTCTCTGACAGAACCTCTGCCGCTGCCTTACGTCGCCGTCTCTGACCACAAACCTCTGCCGCCTGCCCTGACCTTCCGCCTGTCTCTGACCACGAACCTCTGCCGCCTGCCCTGACCGTCTGCCCGTCTCTGACCACGAACCTCTGCCGCCTGCCCTGACCTCCTGCCTGTCCCCGACTACGTCTCTGGATTACGACTCTGTACCACGCATTACCCCGGCCGCCACCGTAAGCCAGTCACGTCAGGGGTAGCGACCTGGTAGCCTCACGCCGCAGCAAGTCCATTCCGCTTTGCGGCGGGCTCTGGTGAATACCGGGGGCTACTTAGACTCCGCTCCCTGGCGTGGCTTACACCATCGCTTGAGGTGCTCCAGCGAATCCACCATACCCGTTACAGGCACGCTGACATCAGGCTTCTCTTTTAAACTGGCCTCCGCCAGCTTTATTCAGGCATACAGTACAAAACATAAATCATAAACGGATAACCTCAGGCCGGCTGGCCACTAACTACACACATGCAGTCCCTGTCTATCCGTGGCCCCAGCCTATTGCCGAGTACCACAACACCCTATATCCCAGCTCCCTGCTGGCTTCTGGCTTCTCCTTAGCCTCCGGGGGGGCCAGAGCCTCTGTCTCCAGCTCCTCTGCTGCTCCACACTCTGGTAGCAGACCATGTCCCCCTGATCACCTGGCGAGACAGGCTTTTTATAGGCCAGGTAAATCCTGGAGCTGGAACAGGGGAACATCCACCCACCCAACTGCAGCTGTTCTGGGAAAGCCAACCCATAATGGCTGGATATCCGCCATGCTACACCCGGGTGTCCGGAACCTAATTTCGCTGACCGACAACTCGCGGCTTCCCGCACCGAGTCCATGCCCCCGGTGGCACGTATGGCCTCTAGTGGCAGCATCATGCGACCGCCTAAGGTTGCTCTGCCACACACCATACAGTGCTTATGTAAACACCACAGAACCATACTCAAGTAATACGGCTATGCGGTGCTAAAATAATAGAGAAATACAGTTCACAAACAATACTACCGAACAGTAAAACAACCATACAGTGTTTAAGTAAACAACACAAAAAAAAGTGTTAAAATAAAACCACTATAAGCTCCATAAACAATACTGCCAAACAATGCTGAAATAATACCACCATACAGTCCATAAACAATACTACCAAATAGTGCTGAAATAATACCACCATACAGTCCATAAACAATACTACCAAATAGTGCTGAAATAATATCACTATACTGTGCTTATGCAAACATCACTAAAAGTGCTGAAATAATACCACCATACAGTCCATAAACAATATTACCAAATAGTGCTGAAGTAATACCACCATACAGTGCTTATGTAAACACCACCAAACAATACTCAAGTAATATGGCTATACAGTGCTAAAGTAATAGATCCACAGAGTCCACAAACAATACTACTGAACAACAATACAACCATACAGTGTTTTAAGCGAACCTGTCACATAGTTTTTGTCCCCCTTGCTGAGGACAGAACAAGCCAGTGTCAGACCTACTGTTTCCAGCGCGGTGTCCCTTATTCTGCAAGATGCTGTAGTTTTCGTGTATTTAATGCTCAAATCTGCAGTTTCCAGCCAGAAGAGTCATTCGAAGAGTCCTTCAGAGAGTCAGTTTTTTTCAAACCCCGCCCACCTGAGGCTAGCCCCGCCCACCTCAACTGATAAACCTATTACTTTGAATAGGTAGAAACATGTGAATAACTGTCAGTGGGCGGAGCTAGCCTTTGGTGGGCGGAGCTAACACCTGCTCATGAATAAGATTTGAGGGGCAAATGCTCTAAAACTGCTGCATCTTACAGAATAAGGGGCACAGCGCTGGAAACAGCAGGTCTGACACTGGCTTGTGCTGCCCTCAGCAAGGTGGGCATAATCTATGTGACAGGTTCCCTTTAAGTTAACAACACAAGAAACAGTGTTAAAATAATACCACTATAAGCTCCTTAAATAATACTGCCAAACAATGCTGAAATAATACCACCATACAGTGCTTATGTAAACACCACCAAAAGTGCTGAAATAATACCACCATACAGTCCATAAACAATACTACCATACAGTGCTAAACTAATGCCACCATACAGTGCTATACTAATGCCACCATACAGTGCTATACTAATGCCACCATACAGTGCTAAACTAATGCCACCATACAGTGCTATACTAATGCCACCATACAGTGCTAAACTAATGCCACCATACAGTGCTAAACTAATGCCACCATACAGTGCTATACTAATGCCACCATACAGTGCTATAATAATGCCACCATACAGTGCTATAATAATGCCACCATACAGTGCTATAATAATGCCACCATACAGTGCTATAATAATGCCACCATACAGTGTTATAATAATGCCACCACAGGTGCTAAATAATCAACACCAAATTTTAAACAGTGTTATTAATAATTGGCCACCAGTAGTGCTTATAAATAGCTGTGCTTTTAATAATGTCACCATACAGTGCTATAAAATCCCACCATACAGTGTTATAATAATACCACCTACAGTGCTATAATAATTCAACCATACAGTGCTATAATAATGCCACCATACAGTGTTATAATAATGCCCCCATACAGTGCTATAATAATGCCACCATACAGTGCTATAATAATGCCACCACATGGTGCTCAAATAATACAACCACACAGTATTCAAACACTGCTATACAATTAGGATTCATATTCAGTGGGTGGTGCCCGGACACCAGTAGTGCCCCCCTTCAGCACCAATAGCTGATGCCCCCCCCCCCCACTGCACCCCCTTTGGGGCCAGCCCCACCTATACAGACTCTGTTCTATTGTTGAGGAACTGCAGGGACTCTGCCAATGACTTTTGTCCTGATTAAGGATTAGACAGAGAGCTTCTTGGTGAAAAAGATCATTTCATTTGTAAAATGCGGAGAATTGAACACATTCGAGATGTTTGTTCCGTGTTTCCGCCTTGAGAATTGTCCTTTCTATAGGAACAGATCTGCGGCTCGATGCCTTCACTGATCAATAGGAACGCAGAGGAGCTGGGTATTATCACCGTTTGGCTGGGTTAATTACAGCACCATATGGCGCTCGTCAGATAATCAGGGGGAAAAAAACGATAATTTGTGTAAATATATTCATGGATTCTCAGGATCCGGGTTTTTATGTTCATCTTCACCAATACCAATCTCTGCGTCTCTTTATCTTTGCGCGCTCCTTCTCTCTCCAGATTACTGCTGAATTATTCATCTCTGCTCCATGCCAGTCAGACACTCACACCAACATTAACCCCCTCGGCTGTGAGGGGCGGCCTGGGAGGGAGAGGGGGGGAATCAGCGCCCAGAGACCCTGTGATGAAGAAAAAGATTTCTATAAAAAATATAAATAAATTAAATAAAATGAACATTGAACTTCCCCAAAAAAAACTTTAAAAAAATAACATAAAACTGCAAATACTTAGAATTGACAAACACAATCCAATTTCAGCAGCACACTATTATGACTAAAAACCTATCAAAAAGGCACAAAGGAATTTTTGGAAAAGCATTTCTGCTACTTAGGATACAGGAAAAAATTTTTAGGTTCTTAGTTCACATTTTTGATCAAAACTGCTTAAAGGGGTTAAGCAGCCTGACTTATATGCCCTTAGTTTCCTGACAGTTTACATTAGACACAACCAGGAGCTGACAGGAGCTGATCTGGCCGCGCTTGCGTTCCTTGCACTTCTTATCTGATGGCAGGAAACATGAATGAGCTTTGAAGGGACTGGGGAGAAAGGATCCTGTGTCTGCTGTATAGAGAATCCACTGGTTGTAATGTAATTATCTGAGTAAACATGCAGGCGCTCCCTGCTCAGCCCTCCTCTCCCCCCTACAGCAGTTCCTGGACAAATGAAAGAGGCTGCCTGCTCAGAGATTATTTTCTCTCCTGAGCAGATAAGAGGGAGAAACTTGTGCACAATACAGTTATCCCCTGTGTATTAGCCAAATAACATGTTTGTTCAAGTACAGAGACTGAGTATCAGGAGCGTGCATGGGAGGTGGAGCGATGACATCACAGAGGAGGTACTTGTTTTTTTAAACACAGAAACACAACGCCCCTTTATCAAGCCTCAAGCAGGGAATATCAGCCTGTTAGGTGAGGAACTCACTTCTTGGCAAAACCCCTTTAAGGCTATGTTCACAAGGCTTATTTTGCCGCGTATTTCAGCATTTGCACTAAAAACATCAGTTTTTTCATTCGTCAATCAGAATATATAGAGGTATAGAGGAGGGACGAAGGTTAAAGGGGTTGTCCCACTACATTGATTCATCTTACCTCAGTCATGTTTTCTTGGTTTCATTTTGAATTCATGGACGTTTTTATTGGCTCATAATAGGCTGCAGTAGAAGCCAGGTCTGTAGCTATAGCAACCACTGCTGGCAGCCTATCATGAGAGATTGAACAGGTCTGTAGCTATAACAACCAGTGCTGGCAGCCTATCATGAGAGATTGAACAGGTCTGTAGCTATAGCGACCTGAGGAGCTGATGCAGCCCATACAAGAGGGGATATCTAGGAACAGGTAGGACACTGTTAATGGACACATATTGCAAAGTGACTTGTTTTTGCAAGATCTTTAACATAAAAAGCAGCAATCCCTGTAGTGAGACATCCCCTTTAACTAAAGAAACTGAATGTTCAGGTTTTACTTTGTAACTACTATATATGCAGAAAATCTTGCTGTCCAAAATTGGTACAGACGTCCAGCGGATCATAAAAATGGCTACTTTATTAGAAAACACATATTTCCACAACAAACATGAGGCACGAAGTTCCACGCTAACGCGTTTCATGAACAAGAATTTTTTCCAAAACACATTAGCGTGACACTTCCACTGTTGTGGAAATATGTATTTTCTAGTAAAGTAGCCATTTTTATGATCCGCTGGACGTCTGTACCAATTTTGGACAGCAAGATTTTCTGCATTGCTTTACCCGATTCAGACGACGAGTTCCTGAGCGGCATCTAGGCTACAGCCAGATACCACAATACAGACGCGGGGGCGTGAATGCTATTTTGAATATATAGCTACCAGGGCTGTGGAGTCGGTGCCTATTTTGCAGGAGTCGGAGTCGTCATAAAAAATATATAATAAGTTGGTCCAGTTAGTTTGATGCAGTGCAAAGAGCAATTTTATATACAGTCATCTTACCTATCTTATACATAAATGGGACTTGCAAGTATTTAGCATCTGCTTAGTTCTACAGAATCTTGTCATGTAAATGCATTGTTACTGTTTTGCTCCTAAAAATCAAAATGTAAATTTTTATTATTTTGTTAGTATTTGGGAAATCCACCTTTGGCTTTCAGCTCTGCCTGAATCCTTCTGGCTCTGGATCAGATTCAATCATATCTTGACCAAAATCTGATCCCAGGTCTCTTCTACACATTCAAAAGATCAAAACATTGTTACCCTTTTGCTTGTCAGTGTCTGTCCTACCGAAATAGCTTGATTATTGTATCATAAGGTGATAAACAGCAGGATGTGACCATTTTACTACATGCGCCGTGTATGAGGGAGTCGGAGTTAGGAGTCGGCGTTAGGAGTTGGGAGTCGGAGGTTTGGGAAATTGAGGAGTTGGAGTCGGGGCTTTGGCTTGCCGACTCCACAGCCCTGATAACTACTATGTAGCTTGTACATCTAAAGTCTCGCTGTGGCGGTGTATGGGTATGATCACATGCCTTATTTTGCCGCGTATTTGGGCGCGCATTTCACCGCGTATTGTGCTTTATATGCAGCAAAACGCATGCCGCAATTATGGTAGAGAGCTAAAGAGCTCATACAGAGCTAAGGATTACGACGTGTAATCCCGTTGTACGTCTCCCGTCGTACCCGTTGTCTCCCCGCACATACAATATGACCGTATCGTACGCCGGGGAGAGAATTGACATGTGAATTGTTCATGGCGCTTCTGCACCACTGATAATGCAGGTCATTGGGGCCGGCCCCCGGCCGCCTCTCCCTCTCTCCTCCCCGTGCTTTGGAAGCACATGCTGATCAGCGCGACTTCCAAAACACACGCCGCATTTGATTGTACTACACTTAAAAGGGGGAAAGAAACCATAACAAAATCGACCTAACTGGCGGAGTGATCATCCCGAAAAGGGCGGCCCCACTCTATAAAGACGGTCTCTTATACACCCTGTAGAGTGGGAATCAGTCACAATACATCACATTTCTATAAAATGAAATGAAAACATTTGTTTACAAAGCACATAGCCCAAATATCACTCTACACCCAGAAAGCCCTCCTAATGTATTACCTATCCGATACCCCTTCCCCCATCCTGTCTAAACCTGATAACTGCGTTTGGATGGAAATGTTTCTTGACGTTTCTTCCTTTAATTAATTCAGAAGCTGCGCGGATTTCACTGATTATTTTCAGCAGAACAATTGTCATTTACAATCACATTACAGCTGACACAGAAAATAGCGCTTTATATCAATAATGGCCTGAAACAGGAGATGACAGCAATGACTGTCACCGTCTGCGCCGCGCCACAGCTGGCACACTGAGACGACCTCCAGCTGCGAAGGTGTCACACAGACGTCTTAATAGCTTCGATTTCCATCAACAGATACAAGGAAAATTGCAATTTTACAGTCTCGAGTTGACAAGATTTTCCCGAGAGTCCTGTCAACTATCGAGCTGCCTTCTGCAAGTCCAACTGCTCGATGTTACTGCAGCCACGGCCCGAAATCCCAACACTAGGTTTCTAAGAATCTTATCACATTCAGTAATATTGAAAGCGGAAATATTTATAAAAATCACATCTGTACAATACATTAAAATTATCAGTGGAACAAAAGACACATGTATCCACAAGATAATGGAAATGTACAAGAATATATAAAGTTTCATACTGCCCCCTATGTACAAACATATGACTACTATAATACTGCCCCTATGTACAAGAATATAACTACTATAATACTGCCCCTATGTACAAGAATATAACTACTATAATACTGCTCCTATGTACAAGAATATAACTACTATAATACTGCCCTATGTACAAGAATATAACTACTATAATACTGCCCCTATGTACAAGAATATAACTAATACTGTCCCTATGTACAAGAATATAACTACTATAATACTGCTCCTATGTACAAGAATATAACTACTATAATACTGCCCCCTATGTACAAAAAAATACTACTATAATATTTGCTCCTATGTACAAGAATAAAAACTACTTTAATACTGCTCCTATGTACAAGAATATAACTACAATAAATGTCCTATGTACAATAATATAACTACTATAATTACTGCTCCTAGTACAAGAATATAAACTAACATACTGCTCCTAGTACAGAAATATAATCATACTAAAACTGACCCCCTATATAAATGAATATAATACTATAATACTCCCGTCCCTTATGATACAAGAATATAACTGCTATAATATTGCTCTTATGTACAAAATATAACTACTAATAATACTGCCCTATGTACAAAATATAACTACTATAATACTGCTCCTATGTACAAAAACTATAACTACTATAATACTGCCCCATATAAATGAATATAACTACTATAATACTGCCCCCTATGTACAAGTATATAACTAATATAATACTGCCCCAATGTACAAGAATATAACTACTATAATAATGCTCCTATGTACTAGAATATAACTGCTATAATACTGTCCCTATGTACAACAATATAACTACTATAATACTGCCCCTATGTACAAGAATATAAACTACTATAATATTGCCTATATGTACAAGAATATGAACTACTATAATAATGCCCCTATTACAATATAATAACTATCCTATAATAAATAACTGCTCTCTATGTACAATGAATATAACTACTATAATACTGTCCTCTATGTACAAGAACATAATACTATAATACTGCTCCCTATGTACAAGAATATAACTACTATAATACTGTCTCCTATGTACAATAATACTGTCCCCTATGTACAAGAATATAAGTAATATAATACTGCTCCTATGTACAAGAATATAACTACTATAATACTGCCTCCTATGTACAAGAATATAACTACTATAATACTGTTCCTATGTACAAGAATATAACTATAATAGTTTCCCTATGTACAGGAATATAACTACTAAAATACTGCCCTCTATGTACAAGAATATAACTACTATAATACTGCCTCCTATGTACAAGAATACAACTACTATAATACTGCCCTATGTACAAGAATATAACTACTATAATACTGCCTCTATGTACAGAATATAACTATATAATACTGTCCCCTATGTACCAAAATTATAAAATTAACTACTATAATACTGCCTCCTATGTACAGGAATATAATACTATAACACTGCCTCTCTATGTACAAGAATATAACTACTATAATACTGCCCCCTATGTACAAGAATATAACTACTATAATACTGCTCCTATGTACAAGGATATATCTATAATAATAGTACTTGCTGTTGGTCAGTATAAAGAAGGTAACATTTCGGGTAACATTGGTTGGTATTTGTGCTGCAGGAGGTGGCAGGTGTAGTACATTTTCTTTTACACTGTTGTCTATTTGATGTTTCATTATTTAAAGTATAGAAGCTTAGATTACACTGACGAGCAAAGGGAAGGACTACGTCTACTCGGCAAAAATAAAAGACTATCAAATTCTGGTATAGATTCCGACTAGTATTTTACAATTGTTTTTAGTTTTTTAAAAACCCTTTTAAA
>JAODAL010048516.1:0-28951 GCA_025379985.1 Phyllomedusa bahiana | reverse complement strand
AGATTTTCCCATACACTGCACTAGGTGCTATGAGGTCTCCAATACACTGCACTAGCTGCAATGATGTCTCCCGTACACTATACTAGCTGCTATGAGGTCTCCCATACACTGCACTAGCTGCTATGATATCTCCCATACACTGCACTAGCTGCTATGAGGTCTCCCATACACTGCACTAGCTGCTATGAGGTCTCCCATACACTGCACTAGCTGCTATGAGGTCTCCCATACACTGCACTAGCTGCTATGAGGTCTCCCATACACTGCACTAGCTGCTATGAGGTCTCCCATACACTGCACTAGCTGCTATGATGTTTCCCATACACTGCATTAGCTGCTATAAGGCCTACCATACACTACACACACACAGAAGAGGAGATCCTGCTCCCCTGTACCACAACCTCATAAGCAGCAGCATGGAGGACATTAGAGATCAGTAATGAGCAGTGTAGCTGTGACTCCTGCACTGAAGGTTGTGGGGTGATATAACACTAGTAGCAGCAGAATGGAGGACATTATAGAGCAGTACTGAGCAGTGTAGCTGTGACTCCAGCACTGGGGAGATATAACACTTACTAGAAGCAGCAGCAGCATGGAGGACATTATAGAGCAGTACTGATCAGTGTAGCTGTGACTCCAGCACTGGGGGAGATATAACACTTACTAGAAGCAGCAGCAGCATGGAGGACATTATAGAGCAGTACTGAGCAGTGTAGCTGTGACTCCAGCACTGGGGGAGATATAACACTTACTAGAAGCAGCAGCAGCATGGAGGACATTATAGAGCAGTACTGATCAGTGTAGCTGTGACTCCAGCACTGGAGGAGATACACCACTTACTTGCCGCAGCAGCATGGAGGACATTATAGAGCAGTACTGAGCAGTGTAGCTGTGACTCCAGCACTGGGGTAGATATAACACTTACTAGAAGCAGCAGCAGCATGGAGGACATTATAGAGCAGTACTGAGCAGTGTAGCTGTGACTCCAGCACTGGGGAGATATAACACTTACTAGAAGCAGCAGCATGGAGGACATTATAGAGCAGCACTGAGCAGTGTAGCTGTGACTCCAGCACTGGGGAGATATAACACTTACTAGAAGCAGCAGCATGGAGGACATTATAGAGCAGTACTGAGCAGTGTAGCTGTGACTCCAGCACTGGAGGAGATATAACACTTACTAGAAGCAGCAGCAGCATGGAGGACATTATAGAGCAGTACTGAGCAGTGTAGCTGTGACTCCAGCACTGGGGGAGATATAACACTTACTAGAAGCAGCAGCAGCAGCATGGAGGACATTATAGAGCAGTACTGAGCAGTGTAGCTGTGACTCCAGCACTGGGGGGAGATATAACACTTACTAGAAGCAGCAGCATGGAGGACATTATAGAGCAGTACTGAGCAGTGTAGCTATGTATTCAGTACTGGAAAGAAATATAACACTTGCCAGAGCTGTCTCTGTGTGTCTCTCTCTGACTCTTTTCCCAGCCACTACCTCCTCCATTTTCCATAGACTTTTATGGGCATATGTAACCTGATCCCTCAGTCAGCTACCAGTCCTGCTTCTGAGAAAGAATAGATTTCAACAGGTTTAGACAAGTTTAGGAGGAAGAGGATAATAAGTTGAGAAAGAGACATTTTCTCTAATCCGAAATATTTCCCATTTTCCTGTTTTCGCTTGTACTGATTTATGCAAAGTTTGTTGAAAAGTTAGTGATCATTGTGATCTTTGCAGGTGCTGTCAATGGAGAAGAAACTCGACTTTTTGGTTAACATCTACATGCAAAGAATGGGTATTCCACCCTCTGAAACAGAGGCCTACTTTGGGTCCAAGGACCGTGAGCCAGCTCCTCCCTATCATAGTCCAGAGGATGGTCTGGATCCTGTAGAAAGAAACACCTGCATTACTAAAATTATTCGATCCACAAGCTCTATGGGCCAAAAAAACTTTAGCGCTCCTCCTGCACAGGGAACAACTACAACTTATTGCCCTCCATCTACATCATGGCAGCAACAGCAACCAAGCCACCGACGTAGCCATGGTTCTTCACCGGTGGGAGATCCGAATTCCATGGTGAGAATTCCTCCACCCCCATCACATGAGCGCTCACTTTCTGCATATGGAGGCAGCAGGATGGGGACAGGTGAAGAGGGATCTACCAAACAGCGAGAGCGAGACACAGCAGCCTTGAGAGATAGCGACACCTCGATATCCATTCCTTCGGTGGATCACGAAGAGTTAGAGCGTTCTTTCAGCGGCTTCAGCATTTCCCAATCCAAGGAGAACCTGGACGTTTTGAACAATGGGGCAGTGGCGGGTCCGGGTCCCAGCAACAAAGTTCGTCCTTACATTGCAGAAGGAGAGTCAGACACAGACTCGGATCTCTGCACTCCCTGCGGACCACCCCCCAGGTCTGCCACCGGTGAAGGACCATACGGTGATATGGGATGGCCAACTGGCAAATAGGGCTCTTTGGACTTTGAGTAGATATTGGCAACCGGCCATTAATGTTAATGTGCCCGTAATAAGGGTCTCCACATCTACATCCTCCGCCAAAGGTGCAACCACATCAAAGTATTTAGTAGCAAATGTGACAAAGAAATTTTAGTGGCAACTTTTTGCATTACGCCATCGATGATAGGGGTACAGACTTGCTTGAATGGCCCAGTACTCTACTGCAGGTAACCTGTTACCGTACGTTTCCCTTGTAGGCCGATGGTAGGTTCTTTGGCCATTTCGAGACACCAGCTGTTGAGTTGGCAGATAGGTCGGCACAGGTTGCTCTTGGTTCAACCTGGGGTACAGACTTGCTTGAAAAGCCCAGTACTCTGGGCAGGTACAATGTTACCTTATGTTTGATAGGATCTTTGGCCATTTCAAGGCACTAGCTATTGAGTTGGCAGATAGGTCGGCACAGGTTGATCTTGGTTCAACCTGGGGTACAGACTTGCTTGAAAAGCCCAGTACTCTGGGGCAGGTACACTGTTACCTTATGTACGGTAGGTTCTTTGGCCATTTTAAGGCACTAGCTCTTGAGTTGGCAGATAGGTCGGCAAAGGTTGATCTCGGTTCAACCTGGGGTACAGACTTGCTTGAACAGCCCAGTACTCTAGGGCAGGTAACCTGTTACCGTACGTTTCGGTTGTAGGCCGATGGTAGGTTCTTTGGCCATTTTGAGGCACCAGCTGTTGAGTTGGCAGATAGGTCGGCAAAGGTTGATCTCGGTTCAACCTGGGGTACAGACTTGCTTGAACGGCCCAGTACTCTAGGGCAAGTACCCTGTTACCGTATGTTTCCATTGTAGGCTTATGGTAGGTTCTTTGGCCATTTCGAGACACCAGCTGTTGAGTTGGCAGATCGGTCAGCACAGGTTCCTCTTGGTTCAACCTGGGGTACAGACTTGCTTGAAAAGTCCAGTACTCTGGGGCAGGTACACTGTAACCTTATGTACGGTAGGTTCTTTGGCCATTTTAAGGCACTAGCTCTTGAGTTGGCAGATAGGTCTTCACAGGTTGATCTTGATTTAACCTGGGGTACAGACTTGCTAGAACAGCGCAGTACTCTGGGGCAAGTACCCTGTTACCGTACGTTCCCGTTGTAGGCCGATGGTAGGTTCTTTGGCCATTTCGAGGCACTAGCTGTTGAGTTGGCAGATAGGTCGGCACAGGTTGAACTCGGTTCATCGTCTCTTCACAACTTTTTGGAAGTTAGGACATCTTAGTAAGCCCGCTGGGCTATTTATAGACTGTTTTCTTAATCTCACGCATCTTTTCTTCATTGTATAGTCTTTGTATAGAACATTACAAATCAATTCCATCTATTTTCACATTCGCCCACAGCAAATCTCTTCCTTCAATTGTAGAGTTTTATAGACCTCACGTTTTCCAAGCTGGTGTACATAGCTGTACAGAATATTTACCCCTTCCCCTTTGGAGTTTTTTGAATAATGGATAAACCTTTATATCTCATGTATAAAGCAATGTAACTATTATGGCTACAGACATATAATCTCCATTATTCTCTTTTGCATGTTTATGGCCATAGGTCAATGCCATAGCCTCCGATTATCTCATCCATGTCCCCAAGACATTGAGTTTTTCTATTTAGTTTTCTGCAGGTACCAAAAAGGTGTCCCTTCTTGTTAAAGGGGTATTCCCACTGTAGACTTAAATGGCTTATTGCAAAATCTGATAGGGCAGCTATCTCAGGAACGGGCCCCCAAAGGTTACAGCTCAAAATGGAGAGACAATCAGGCTTGTGCACAACTCTCTATTCTGTTCTGTGGGAGTTCTGAGTACAACTAAACATTCCACTCTCCTGTAACAGGAAATCACAGCGCTCCCCTGTACTGGGAACTCCCATAGAACAGAATGGAGAACACAGCGCTCCCCTGTAACAGAAAATCCCATAGAACAGAATGGAGAATACAGCGCTCCCCTGTACTGGGAACTCCCATAGAACAGAATGGAGAACACAGCGCTCCCCTGTAACAGAAAATCCCATAGAACAGAATGGAGAACACAGCGCTCCCCTGTACTGGAAACTCCCATAGAGTAGAATGGAGAACACAGTGCTCCCCTGTACTGGGAACTCCCATAGAACAGAATGGAGAACAAAGCGCTCCCCTGTAACAGAAAATCCCATAGAACAGAATTGAGAACACAGCGCTCCCCTGTACTGGGAACTCCCATAGAACAGAATGGAGAACATAGCGCTCCCCTGTAACAGAAAATCCCATAGATCAGAATGGAGAACACAGCGCTCCCCTGTACTGTGAACTCCCATAGAACAGAATGGAGAACACAGCACTCCCCTGTAACAGGAAATCACATAGAACAGAATGGAGAACAGCGCTCCCCTGTACTGGGAACTTCCATAGAGTAGAATGGAGAACACAGCGCTCTCCTGTACTGGGAAGTCCCATAGCACAGAATGGAGAACACAGTGCTCCCCTGTACTATAGAACAGAATGGAGAACACAGCGCTCCCATGTACTGGGAACTCCCATAGAACAGAATGGAGAACCCAGCGCTCCCCTGTACTGGGAACTCCCATAGACCAGAATGGAGAACACAGCGCTCCCCTGTACTGGGAACTCCCATAGACCAGAATGGAGAACACAGTGCTCTCCTGTTCTGGGAACTCCCATAGAACAGAATGGAGAACACAGTGCTCCCCTGTACTGGGAACTCCCATAGAACAGAATGGAGAACACCAAGCTCCCCTGTACTGGGAACTCCCATACACCAGAATGGAGAACACAACGTTCCTCTGTACTGGGAACTCCCATAGAACAGAATGGAGAACACAACGCTCCCCTGTACTGGGAACTCCCATAGAACAGAATGGAGAACACAACGCTCCTCTGTACAGGGAACTCTCATAATACAGGATGGAGAGAACACAGCGCTCCCCTGTACTGGGAACTCCCATAGAACAGAATGGAGAACACTGCGCTCCCCTGTACTGGGAACTCCCATAGAACAGAATGAAGAACACAGCGCTCCTCTGTACAGGGAACTCTCATAAAACAGAATGGAGAACACAGTGCTCCCCTGTACTGGGAACTCCCATAGAACAGAATGGAGAACACAGGGCTCCCCTGTACTGTGAAATCCCATAGAACAGAATGGAGAACACAGTGCTCCCCTGTACTGGGAACTCCCATAGAACAGAATGGAGAACACAGTGCTATCCTATACTGGGAACTTCCAGGACCATCTTTTCCATTGGGGACACTAGACAGTTGCCCGGGGGCCCCACAAGTATAGGGCCCCAGGTGGGGTATGTATGTCCCAGGAATACAAGAAACATACCCTGGTTGGCTTTTCTTATTTTACTGTTTGTGTGTTTTTAGGATGTGCAAACAAATAAAAACCATGGTGGAGAAGGGAGCCAAAGACTCCCTGCCCTGCTAAATAGTCTTGTAGGCTGCATGGACATCAGTGGCATGATAATATGGGTCTGCATGGGAGTGGCTAGAGGCATGGTCTAGTGTGATGTCATGTATTTGGACATGGCCCACTGCAAAGCTCTGCCCAGGGGCTCTGGGAACTTCCATAGAACAGAATAGAAAGTCGCGTACAAGAGGCTCTCCATTCTGTTCTGTCACTTTTTGAGGCCCGTTTCTGAGATAGGGGAGGGAACCAGAGGTGGGGACTGACATCAAAATCCATGGTGAGAATACTCCTTTAGCTCATTGAGTGAACCCTTTTCCAATATGCTGCCAGCCCCCGAGTCCTACAGTCGACCCTTTTACGAGTCCCTTCCGGTTTACAGACATTGATGTCTCATCTGGTGCTGTCGATAGGTTTCTTAGGTTGGATATTAGTATCCACACCACGTACTGCATGAAAGGGCTAGATCCAATCCCCACAGCCCACGATGTGCTAACCAATGTAGATGTATATACACTATTGCGATGCCTTACAGTTTTCTGTGGTCTAGAGGGCACTTGTGAGTTTTTTTTGTAGGAATTCTATTTTATTCACTTACTACATCTGACTATAGCATCTCAGACACAGGCTTTTTTCTAATGTTGGCTCATCATGGGGATTCGCAAGCAAGGTGGACATGTTTCGACATTTGCAACTCGTGGAGCAACCATAGTCATGAATTAAAGTTTAGGAATTTTAGGAATTATTTGGGTTCCTGGGACTATAGGCTATCCTTAACTTATCCTATGTGATTAGTAGGTTCCCTAATGAGTGTATAAGTCTCCACTCACATACATGGAGGAACGTTACCCCTTTTGACCTACCCGTAGAGCGTCTCATCCAGTCAGCCAGTATCCTACTCTGCAATGATGAGGGGCAAACACCTCAAAACAGCTGTCTGCAGATTAATTTTTTGGTTGGCATTAGTCCCATTCATGTTGCAACATAATCTCAGTGAGTCAGATGTGACTTGAGGAACACTCAATCCAATAGGTGGCTCTCCAGAGTCTTACCTCATTTCCCATGAGCCTTTTAAACTACATTAAAATTTTAGTGGAACAACTAATGGTGTATAAGTCTCCAGACATCTACATGATGCCTCTCCCTAATGTGGAACGTTACCCTTTTTGACCTACCCCTAGAGCGTCTCATCCAGTCAGCCAGTATCCTACTCTGCAATGATGAGGGGCATAAACGTCAAAACAGCTTTCTGCAGATTAAATTTTTTGGTTGGCATTAGTCCCATTCATATTGCAAGGCTCAGTGAGTCAGATTTGACTTGTGGAACACTCAATGCAATAGGTAAGGCTCTAGAGTCCTACCTCATTTCCCATGAGCTTTTTAGACTATATTTAAATTTTAGTGGAGCAACTAATAGTGTATAAGTTTCCAGACACCTAAATGATGCCTCTCCCTAATGAGCTGCACCTACAGCTTCCCATGGCACCTACATAGGGCCAGGTCACAAGACTATTTACCTATATCCATCATGGAGTGGAATTTAGCACCAAAGTGAAATTCAAGAATTTATTGTAGATCCATTTAAAAAATTACAGTGGAACAAGCAGCGCTGACGCATTTCGGGATGAACTCTTAGCCATGCTACAACTAAGGCTGTATTTACATGGCACAGACCAAATACCGGTCAGGATTTCCCGACCAGTATTTGGTCTATTTTTGGCACGCACGGGGGCGGCTGTTGTCCAGGGTTTGCGGATTCAAGCCCTCCCCCTTCGCACCTACATGTGCATGTTCTGCCTGAAGACTGGGCGGAAGAATGAACATGTTCTAAGTTTTTCGGAACGCCGGCGGTGTGAAAAACCGACCGGCGGTAAAGCCGTGCAGTGGGAACTACTGCATGAATTTTCCATAAAAGTCTATGGGGGAACATTGTTTGTCGGTTTGTAAAACCGCAAACCGTCTGAAAAACCGGCAACTAACCAGTGCTGTGGGGACAAGCCCTAAGGGTTCATCCCGAAACGCGTCAACTTTGCTTGTTCCACTGTAATTTTTTAAATAAAGCCTTGAATTTTCCTTTGTGCTGGATTCCACTCCATAATGGATTTAGTTGTTTAACCAGCGACCCGCTGGGTTCTCCGTGCACCCTCATAGTTACCCGGCAAGCCCTAGAGGCAGGTGAGCTGGCTGAACATTTTCTATTTCCCTATATACCATAAAGTGAAGGCTTCCTAGAACGCTCTGCAGGTAGAATTCTCATTGAAAGACCATTTTATCTTCTATGGGTACCAAACCTTCCAAACCAAAAAGATCCCTCCTCTTAAGGTTCCTTCTGAGTTGATCAAGAGGTCAAACATGTCCGAAAGGGGGCAAAAAAGTGCAATGATTTTGTAAATACGGCTTTTTTTTATAGGACTATTTGGCGCCATTTTCTTTCCACACTTGTTGCTGTGATTGTAGCCATATGTAAAGAACATTGCTGAACAGTTTTGTGATGTGGTTGCACCTTTCGACGTCTGAGGAACGCTGTATCGGGGGGAATGACATTGGATGACTTTGAGGAGCCTTCCACAATTTAAGCTCAGGAAGGGTTTTGTTGGGCGAGAGAATGCATTGTACTTGCTTGTTTCTGTAGCTTTTGGACTATAGGGGGCAGCTGGGGAGAAAAATAAGGTACTTTTTTATATTAGGACTCCCAGGCTCCAGTCACCAGCTGCGGCTGCCCCCAACTAACTATTGGCACATTGGCTTGCCTGGATTGATTTGCATTTCTGCCTTGGCTTTTTGTTGCACTTGTTCTTTCCAAAGAGACTTTTTACATAATTGCCTTTTTTTTGTTCATTTGATAATCCCAGTTCTGGACTGGGCCGCTCACAAGACCTGTGTATATGGTCCACTTTGGGTTTAGTAAGGGATTGGAGGGGTGGGGGGAGGGCCATGCTAGCTTCACCACCACTGCCTGCATCTTTGGGTTTTCTGCATCTTGTTGCATGGCCGTCCCGTTGCGATGTTCTGCAGCCTGCAAGAGGTGGCTCCGATGCTACGCTCCCTTTTATGTTTATGCATTGTGAATTTGAAGGCCTTAACCTTACAACTGCCAGAAAATGCATGCGACATCTACACAGCTCCGTGCAAAGCTTCCATGGCAGGGAAGTGGTTAAAGGCAGGAGAAAATACAGAAGTACATGACCCCTTTTGTAGACAGAGGGTGCAGCCACTCGTTGCTGGGCAATTTTGCTGCAAGCCTCCTTTGGCGCAGAAGGGTTGTATGCGCTTGAAGAATAAATCTAATTTAGTATTTATGGCTCTGAATGGCTGGCTCCAGTTGCGTTGTGGGATTTTTGAAGATTTCGGATGGGTCATCAATGATTAGAAGACTGAACATCCTTTCTCTAAAGAAAACCTCTACTTTTGGAGATACTTTCCTTGAACTAGTCCCTGCAACTAGATGACATCAAAACACTGGCCTGGTGGGCTAACCATTTCAACTGGTTAGAAGTGGGCATAGTGGGGCCACATCTTAGTTTTGTATTAGGTCTACAAAATCTAGATCTTCCATAGTTCTACTGAACCAATCTTAGTTGACCATAAAACCCTATGGTAACCAAACTTTTTACAGTAGAGAGAGGTCTTGGTGTTGTGTTGCTTAAATACACTGCATACTTGGCCTTAGGTATAGTTGAGTTCAACATTGGAAATTTGAACTTCACCAGGTCGGCCAGCGTTTTTCAATTAATCATACTTGACCTGGATCTATGAAGAGATAGCAGGGGCAATTGTGCAAGGTCCTCCATACTTACTCTCTTGAATCTGGGGGTTCAATATCAACACAATGAGTGGTAGATGTCAAAGGGTGGAGTGCCAACCCCTTCCCTGGCAGAAACCAGACCACTCTAGTTTTTGGGTAGAAACACATTGGACCTCCCATTAGTGCCACAAAGATCGTGGTAATAAGGGTGATTGTGCAGGGTCCTCAATACTTTATCCTTTGAATGATAGCGTACAATATCTACACAATGAGTAGAAGTCAAAGGGTGGAGTGCCAACCCCTTCCCTGGCAGAAACCAGGTCACTCTTGTTTTTCTAGCAGAACCACATTGGAACTCCCATTAGTGCCACAAGGATCTTGGTAATAAGGGTGATTGTGGAGGGTCCATCATACTTAATCCTTTGAATCGTAGGGTACGATATCTATACAATGAGTAGAAGTCAAAGGGTGGAGTACCAACCCCTTCCCAGACAGAAACCAGGCCACTCTTGTTTTTTGGGTGAACCACATTGGACCTCCCATTAGTGCCACAAGGATCTTGGTAATAAGGGTGATTGTGCAGGGTCCTCCATATTTAATCCTTTGAATCTTAGAGTACAATATCTACACAATGAGTAGAAGTCAAAGGGTGGAGTGTCGATAACTTCCCAGACAGAAGCTAGGCCACTCTTGTTTTTTGGATTGAAACACACTGGACCTCTCATTAGTGGCACAAGGATTTTGGTAACATGTGCAATTGTGCAGAGTCCTCCATACTAAGTCCTTTGAATCTTAGGTTACACTATAAACACAATGAGTGGTAGGTAGATGTCAAAGTGGGGAGTTTCCACCCATTCTCTAACAGAAACCAGACCACACTTGTTCTTAGGTAGAAACACACTGGACCTCCCACAAGGATCTTGGTCTTTGGGTTTCCTCAAAACTGCGAGAAGGTTTTCCAGTCTTGTTGAGTGCCTTTCCATGCAAAGAGAGGCTGCTATGGAGATACATTGACGAAAAGTCATTAAAAATGTTTGTAGAACTGATGTGTGTCTTGTCTTTATTCACTACAATATTAACAAGTCACTGAAAAGATCAAATGAAGGTTCTTCAACAGGTTCCATGTCATCCAAGAACTTTGCCTCATGTCATGAAACATCTAGTAGACCCAGTCTGTCCACCTTATCATGGGGATCAGGCTCAGACTGGCCCACAGGGGAGTAGGGGAAACCCATGGTGGGCCCCAGGGCATAGTGGGCTCCTTTTAGAAAGAAAGGCAAAGAAAATTAGGTAAAAAGCAATAGACAGAGTTCAAGAGACATATACAGTATGTAGAGTCTTGTATAGTAGCTGTAGAATGAACCTCAAGAATGAACTCCACTTGTGCGGCTCAAGATCAACTCTACTTGTGGGTCACCCCAAGATTCAGCGTTACTGGTGGGCTCCAAGATCAACTCTACTGGTGGATCCCAAGATCAACTCTACTGGTGGGCTCCTCCAAAAATCAGCTTTACTGGTGGGCCCCAAGAACCAACTTTACTGGTGGACCCCACAAACAACTCTATGTTGCCTCCCCCCAAAAATCAGCTTTACTGGTGGGTGCCAAGAATCAGTTTTACTGGTAGGCTCCAAGATCAATTAAGCAAATATAGTGGTAGAACCGGCAATATCATAAAATATGTTCCTTTTAATAGATTTCCATAAAACGAAAGACAATAATCTGTAACTTCACAGAATGTCCATAATACAGTAAGCAAAAGTATACTCAGCGTATAGTTGCGGCTATGAACGCCGTTCAATTCAGTCCATGGCGCCGCTCACTGTGCGTGTGAGCAGGGAGACGCCGACAACCGAGCCGAGCAGGTAGCCTCGCGGACGTTTCGGGGATAGCTCCTCCCCTTCCTCATGGCGCTTGAGGAAGGGGAGGAGCTATCCCCGAAACGTCCGCGAAGCTACCTGCTCGGCTCGGTTGTCGGCGTCTCCCTGCTCACACGCACAGTGAGCGGCGCCATGGACTGAATTGAACGGCGTTCATAGCCGCAACTATACGCTGAGTATACTTTTGCTTACTGTATTATGGACATTCTGTGAAGTTACAGATTATTGTCTTTCGTTTTATGGAAATCTATTAAAAGGAACATATTTTATGATATTGCCGGTTCTACCACTATATTTGCTTAAATGACTTATGGGATTGGAGACCCCGTGTTTCGAACCGTGCTAGTATACTCAGCAGAAATCTTTAACAATAAGGGGCTGCTTTCTACATAGGCTCCAAGATCAACTCTACTGGTGGGCCTCCACAAGAATCAGTGTTACTCTTGGGCCCCCACAAGAATAAACTTTACTGATGGGCCCCAAGAATCAGCTTTACTGGTAGGCTCCAAGATCGACTCTACTGGTGGGCCCCCCCAAGAATCAGCTTTACTGGTGGGTCCCAGGCACCTTAGTCCGAAAGTAATGGGGATTATAGCTGCAGGGCCAGGGCTTAATTGTATAGATTACTTTATGTATCTCTTATGTATCCCACTTCCCTCAAAACTACACACAGTATCCACAAAGCCATGCCCCTGAGGAGTGTGCAATAAGGGCGACATGTTTGTATGGGGCTGCGGCAGTATTCTGGTGTCCTTTCAGCCTAAAAACTGGCGCAGCCCTGTTCACTAGATGTATGAGCAGGAACACTCCAAAAGTAGGCGCATTTTGCGGCAGCTGCGGCACTTTGTAATGTGCCAAGATGTGGGGGCGTTCTGGGGGCTTCACACCACAACTGTATGATTCTACACATTTATGACTGTAGGATGGCAAAACTGGGCACATTACTGCTGGAACAGGTAGACCAAGTTACAAGGGGTTTACCTGAGCCTGAGTTGTCAAAGGGGAACTAGAAAGCGCCAAATCTATGACCCAAAGAAGAAGAGGTTCATACATTCAGGCACATTCTACACTGCCTTAAAGAGATTTAGAACTGGCCTCTACGTGCCAACGTTCATACATGTCACTCTAAGGGCCACATGTATGAAAACTGTCTAGGTCTAAAACTCACTTTGTTGCCCATAGCAACCAATCAGAGCGCCCCTCAATTTTTTTTAGAGCACTCTATGAAATGAGAGGGGCGCACTGATTGGCTGCTATGGGCAACAAAGTGAGTTTTAGACCTAGACAGTTTTCATACATGTGGCCCTAAGTGTCTAAAACCCATAATAAGGGCGACATGTATGTAATTTAGCGGCAAGCGCCATTTTTTTGCACACGTTAGTAGCGTAGAAAGCGCCTGAATCTATGAACCTGTTCTACTGCCGGTTATAGATTTAGCGCTTTCTAGCTACAAAGCGACACTTCTGGCTCAGGTAAACCACTTTGTAAGTGCTCTACCTGTTCCAGCAGTAATGCTCCTGGATTTGCCGTCTTGAAGCTATAAACGGGTGGCTTCGTATGACTGTAGTGCGCCCGCCTCCCACACGCCCCCGAAATCAGGTGCATTACAAAGTGCTGCGGGTGCTCTGTAACGCACCTGATACTGGAGGGCGCCTGATTAAAAATATAGTGAATGGGGCTAGTTTTCAGGCTGATAAAAACACCAGACTTCTGGTGCAGCCCCGTACACACAAGTCCCCCTAAATGTCTCTGCGACCTGCTGGGCACAAAATTCCCCACATTCCCATGAAGCCACATCCACTTTCGTGCTGAGCCGTGCCCCCATGTCAAGGAGCGTGCAAAAAGTGTTAAAAGCCCATAGTACCTGAGTCTGCACCATGCGGCGCCAAAAATACTCCACATTTCTCCACATTCTAAGACACTCTCTGATGCAACCACAATAGTACATAAGGGCCAATGAGTTGTACATTAGGGCGCATTCATTGGAGAATTAACGTTGCATTTGGCTACAATCTGCGCCGCCTCCTCGGAATGATCCTCGTTCTCCTCTGGATGTGTTTATCTTTCACTGAATGCTTTTCCTAGATCTCACCATTCCCCGTCATCTTTTGACACTACTGCAGGAAAAACATCTCAAGGTTGGTAGTTTTGGAAATCCCGGCCCCGTCTGTTCTTGCACCTGTAGCACTGGAGCCTGCAGTTCTCTCTCAGGACAGCAGATGGCGTGAAAGCACAGTCATAAAGAGAAGGAGAGAGAAGAATCCGGGAAAAGGAGGGGAACCGTTCAGTTGCCACCAACAGAGACAGAGGGACAGATTCATCGATACTGTCCAACTCTTAGGGCCACATGTATGAAACTGTTTAGGTCTAAAACTCACTTTTTTGCCCATAGGTTACTAAACAGCTTTCATACATGTGGCCCAGAGACGATGCAAACTTACAAATGCACCACATGTATCAGTGTTGAGGAATATGGCGCAGGTCAGACCTGTCTAATCTAACTTTACACTATTTTTTAAGTTAACTTATTTTATGTTAAATGTGCCACTGACACACAATTTCCTCTAAGCCACTCCCCTTTTTCTGAGGCCACACCCAATTTTCTGTACAGGGCGCAGAAGTGTCTGAAATGCATAATACGTGTGGGGTAAAGCCTGTACTTCAGTATTTTAGCCACAAATTGTGCCCGAATTTAGGCAGAAAAGCCTTGATAAATGTGTGTACGGGCCACCGGGAGCCGGCCTCGCCAGTGCATTAGACAGAATGAGATGTAGAGGGATGGGGCCCTAGAGGGAGGAACCGGGAAGGACTGTAACTGGGGCAGGAAAGAGCTGGAGGAAGGGGTATTCCACATGGAGAGAGTGAGTGTGCGAGGCGGCCGGAGGTGTAACTAGAATTCATAGCAACATGACAGGAAACAGAGATGGCAACATAAGTAGCAGCAATTTACAGCACAAATAATACCGCCACATATGAATGCATCAACACAGCAGAAAGCCACCAACTTGTTATTCACTATAAAAAACAGCAATGTTCTTGCACTTAAGTGAAGCCCCTTGACCTCTGGGCCCCAAAGTGGCTGCTAGCGCTATAGTTACACCTATGGCAGAGAGTCTTACAAGTGTACCAGCCACATCACTGGACAGATGCTGGGAATGGCTGATACCGACATTGGGGTCAAAACTGTAAGGAGGCAAAGAATTGGGGGAAACGACTTGTGGATGGAGGGGGACACTGAGACGCAGACCCCATCACGCCCATCGTATCCAATGGGAACAATAGGCGGTTGCCCGGGGGCCCCACAGGCACAGTCCGCAGGATGTGAGTGTATGCCCCGGATCCATAGGTCGGGGCTGCTTATTTCAGTGTTTGTTTGTTCTAAGGGCGTGCGAACAGTTAAAGGGGTTTTATCATTACATTAAATGGTCTTCAGAATAAGGGGACAGTGAAAACAAGTAACTTTGCAATTAGATGTCTTTTGCAAAGCGGGTTTTGTTCTCACAGTGTCCCTTATCTTCTGTTTCGGGTTTACCAGATCTCCAGTCCTGGTCGGATTCGCTCCCCCTTGCATTCACTACTGAGAGCTCATTTAATTCTGTTCTGCCCCGGTCGGTTGTATTCATGGGCTTGAATTCCGGGCCTTTCACTCAAAGAAAGGGACTGGCAATTTTCACTTTTGCAAAACCCAGAAGGAAACAGAATAACACTGAAGGGCTTTTACAATCAGGAAACAGCACAATTGTGTGTCGATCCCTGCCTCTCTGACTCAGATTAAGGGGCCGTAGCAATTTCTCTCTGCACACCTTGCAGAAACACACTGCAGCAGTTTCTACAATCGAAAAAGCCAAGTTGTGTTCCGGTGCTTAACTCTCCTGCATAGAAGGGAGATCTGTGCCGTTCATAGAAAGCTGGATTCAACTGTAACAAATTTTCCAGCTGTGAAAAGGAGAAGAGATCAGTGCTCAGTCTAGATTGAATGCAGCCTGTGGTATGTATACAGCTCTTACAAAATAAGACTGGAAAGGGAAAGACACAGTGACATGTGGACTCAGACAGGGGGGGGGGGCCTCGGGAGCCAGCATGAACAGTGAAGGGGGGATGATGTCACCCAGCTGGAGGGGAAGAAACGCCCTGAATTTTAGAGTTTGGGGAAACGAGAGCAGTATGAATCAGCCGAACTAAAGAAGCGATACATCCCCTTTAAACACCATGTTGGAGCAGGGAGCCACTGACAACCTGCCCTAACAATTAGCCTTGGAGGCTGAAGGCTTCTCATGAGCCATTAACTGATAACTTCATAAAGTTAAAGTGATGACCTTCGTGATAACACCGGGCCAGCACCTTCATGGACATAGGAGCTTGTGTGCAGGAGCAGACCCATTGACTTCTATTTGGAGAGGGGTTGGTGGGCATTTCTCTGTGACCTGGGAAAGAGTCAGTGTGCAGGGAGGGGAGAGCTGTGACATCTCCTATTGTGACTGGTGGATCCTGTGTTATCTATACACATTGGTGTCACCTTTCAGTACAATCCTGCCTGTGCTGATAATGAGGAGACTGCGGGGAAGTGATCTCTACACAACAGGAAGTGTCAGACTATTATTAAGCCTAGTGGCCAAAGTGAGAACTGCAGGATTTTATGATTTTTAAAAAATATTGATCGTGATATTGAAAATTAAAAAATAAATAAATCAAAACTTCTTATAAAATGTGTTTAACAAAAAAACATGAATTAAACAATAGGTCACTTACTGATGACACCTTCCCTTTAATACATCTTCACAGACGTCAAAGCTCCATTTTTTGTGTTAGGAAAACCAGAGCTCTGACCGCTCTAAAGATATATGAAGACAGTCATCAGAATTTTGAATGTATTTAGATTTTATTACATTTTTTAGTAGTGTCCAAGGGTGAAAGGCGACATGAATTCCAGAACTGGAGGAATGTTCTAGAATGCTTCCCCAGGGGCCTCATCAGTATTATGGATACCTTCAAATCTAAGATGCTGCATGGCCCCCACACCCCCCACCTGTGCTGCTGCCTCTGCCTGTATTATCTGCCTCTGGAGGATAATACAGGATGTAACTCAGGATCAGTACAGGATAAGTAATGTATGTACACAGTGACTGCACCCAACAGGGAATGTGAAGTGCAGCTTGGAGTATAATACAGGAGGTAACTCTGGATCAGTACAGGATAAGTAATGTATGTACACAGTGACTGCACAGCAGAAATAGTTGAGCGCAGCTCTGGAGTAAAATCACAGGAGGTAACTTCAGGGTCAGTTACAGGATAAGTAATGTATGATACACAGTGACTTGCACCAGCAGAGAATAGTGAGTGCAGTATGGAGTATAATACAGTGTATGAATCAGGATCAGTACAGGATAAAGTAATGTATGTACAGTGACTGCACCAGAAGATAGTGAAAGCGCTCTGGAGGATAATACAGGAGGTATCTCAGGATTAGTACAGGATAGTAATGTATGTACAGCTGACCTGCTCCACGCAGAATAGCGAGTGCTGCTCTGGTGGATATAAATACTGGATATGTAACTCGGGTATCAGTAAAGGATAGTAAATGTATTGTACACCTTGACTGCACCAACAGAAATAGATGAGTGCAGCATGGAGGCATAATACTCAGGATGTAACTCAAGATCAATTACAGGATAAAAGTAATGATGGTACACAGTGACTGCAACAGCAGAATAGTGAGTGCAGCTCTGGAGTAAAATACAGGATGTAACTCAGGATCTCAAGTAACAGGATAAGTAATGTGTGGACACAATGACTGCACAGCAGATAGTGAGTGCGCTCTGGTAGGATTAATACAGGATGTAAGCTTCAGTAATCAGTACAAGATACAGGAATGTATGTACAGTGACTTCACCTGCAGAATTAGTGAGTGCAGTCTCTGGAGGATAATCCAGGATTGTTAACTCAGGATCAGTACAGGATAAGTAATGTAATGTTACAACACAGTGGACTGCACAGCAGAATGTGAAAGTGCAGCTCTGGAGTAAGTAATACAGGATGTAAACTCAGGATCAGTTACAGGATAAGTACATGTGTGGACCCAATGACGGCGTATCCAGCAAGGATAGTGAGTGCAGCTCAGGAGGATATTACAGGATGTAAATCAGGATCTGTCCTGGATAAGTTATGTTTGTACACAGTGGACTGCCACCAGCAGGAATAGTGAGTGCAGCTCTGGAGTATATTACAGGATGTAACTCAGGAATCAGTACAGGGATAAGTAATGTATGTACAGTGACCTGCACCAGCAGAATACTGTGTGCAGTTCTGGAGGATTATACAGGAGACTGTAACTCAGGACTCAGTACAGGATAAGTAATTGTTATGTACTACAGTGACTTTGCACCAGCAGAATATGTGAGTACAGCTTCGGAGTATTAATAGATGGTAACTAGGACATGTACAGGATAAGTATGTTGTTGTACAGTGACTCAACCAGCAGAATAGTGAGTGAAGCTTGGGAGTATAATACAGGATGTAACTCAGGATCAGTACAGGAGTAAGTAAGGTATGTACAGTGGCTGCTACAGCAGAACAGTTGATGTCAGACTCTGGAGGATTATACAGGATGTAACTCGGATCAGTCAGGAATAAGTATCTGTATGTACCCGCAGTGATGCTATCCAAGCGCAGAACTTGAGTGCAGCTCTGGAGGATTAATACAGGATGTAACTCGGGTATCAGTACTCAGGATAAGTAATGTATGTTACACAGTGACTGCAACAGCAGGAATAGTGAGTACAGCTCTGGAGTATAATACAGGATGTAACTCAGGATCCGTACAGGAAAGTAAGTATGTACAGTGACTGCACCAGCTAGAATAGGTGAGTGTCAGCTCTCGGAGGTTTAATACAGGATGTAACTAGCAGGAATCACGATACAGGATTAAGTAATGTTTGTACCAGTGTGACTGCACCTGCGAGAACAGTGAGTGCAGCTCTGGAGGATTTAATACGGTGATGTAACTCGGGGATCAGTACAGGATACAGTAATGTATGTACCCACGTGAGGCAACCAGCAGGAATATTGCGTACCAGTCTGGAGTATAATACAGGATGTAACTAGGATCAGTACAGGATAAGTAATGTATGTACTCAGTGAGCTGCACCAGCAGCAATTGTGTGTAGAAGCTTTCTGGGAGTATAATAAGGATGTAACTCAGGATCAGTACAGGATAAGTAATGTATGGTACAGGTGTCCTGCACCAGCAGAACAGTGAGTCAGCTCTGGAGGATAATACCAGGATGTAAATCGGGATCAGTACAGGATAAGTAATGTACTGGTCTCACCCAGTGACTGCACCAGCAGAATAGTGGAAAGTGCAGGGGGGGCACCTATCTTTCACGGTGCAGGCCAATCAGTTGTGAGTGTGTCTCTGAGAGGGGCGGGCGCTTTTGCTGCTGCTGCTGGCTGACTGGTGTGTTTGTTCCTCTGCCTGGTCTCTGCTCCTCCTCCCAGGGAGGAGTGAGTTGTGTGGCATGAGTGAGCAAATCCAAGCCCCCGGCTCCTGTCTGTCTAGGCCTAGCCGGGGGACAGGAGTAAGCCTTAGGTTTGGCTACATGGAGGGACTGGGGGTTAAGAGAGATTCTGGCAGAGTTAGCCGCAGCTAATGTGGCTTCTGCAGCCCTGAGTCTGAAGAGACTTTTAAAAGCGCAGCTTATCCATGCATGGAGGCACCTGTCTGCTGCGAAGCTCGGGTGAGTGTGGCCCTTAAGGGGCGAGAACCAAGCGTAGCGCTGTGCTCACGGGGGTGAGGGATTCCGATTTAGAGGAGAAGGCTGAGGGCATGCGGAGGGCCTCGGGAATCGGTTATCCCGTATGGTTCCCGGGTGATGTGTCAACCTCCGTGTGTATGACATACGCCTAGCAAGACCCTGAGGACGGCTCCAGGAGGAGACTGCGCTAGTGTGATGGGCCCAGCTTGGGGTGGCCCCCAAATGAAGAGAAGATGGGGGCTGCAAAGCCAAGTAAGCAAGCTCCAGTAGGGTACATATATGAACTGGAGAACGGGCGAACCATGCGAGGGAGAGATAGCGGGCCCCTTCAAGGAGAACTTCTTACAATGAGGACCGCTTCCAGGGATGGCAGAAGGAGGAAGGGAGAAGGAGGGATGGGGCTGCGCCCGCGCGCCAGGTGGAGGGATAGACCCTGCAGTGGAGGAGGACATTGGTTGATGAGAGTGACCAGGCGGATCCCACTGGTGGGCCTGCCGGTGGCGCCGTACAGGTGGGCTACCTGACAGCAGGCAGCGATGTCACCATGCCGCACTGGCGGCTACGGCGGGATGAGGAGCGTAACCCCGGCAGCCCTTGGGAGGGGCCCTGATGACAGATCCAGCTCCTGGAGTCCAGTTGCGTTTCAGGGACTTGTGCTTTTGGTGATGAGATACCAGAGGAGGCGCTGGGGCAGTCAAGCAAAAAGATAAGAAAGACCTAAGCACCGCAGAGGAGAGGTAAAATTTGTGTATATCCCCCCCTCCCTTGGGACCCATGCGGTCCGGCCGCGGGGCAGCCCACTGTATGTGCACGTTCTCAGCCCAGCCCATGTTGTCCTGCAGTGGACTCGGTGCAGGGAGGGACGCGGAGAGAGAATGGGTATCCAAGACATGGCTGGGGAGCTCTGTCTCTGTTTGCAGTAGCAGGGGAGGGAGCGTGGCACGGGTACCGGCTGTAGAGTCCGGACAGTAGGTAATGGAAGTGAGGAGCGAAAAGGCATCTGGCTTCTGAAAGATTGCTTCCTATTGGGGGGGGAGCGGCGGGCCCGGAGTGTGGGCTCGAGGCCCTGCTGGCCTCCAATGCTGATGACGTGGCTCCTTTCGGTTGGCAGCAGATGCGGTGAAGGGGCCACCGGGGCTGTGGAACGGTTGCGCTCCAAAAAAGGACTGTGGATTAAAACCTCTGTTTTGTGTTGGTGATGCTGGTCCAGTTGGAGTGGCGCCAGGAAAAGGCATCAGCGCGTTCAGCACTGGTATCAGCGGCGCCAAAAACGCTGGTACGATGAAGCGGAGGGTAAAGGCAGGGGAGGGGTGGCTCTAAACAGGGTAAGCAAGGCTGTCGGGCCCGTCATTAGGGGTTGGCGGCCTGTCATGTGGGGGTCACTCGGGTCCCCAGGGGTCCCAGGGATTGCTGAGGGTACCCACCATTATGGTTTGTCCCCAAGGTCACCGGTTACGGCCGTATGAGTGACGGGTATGAGATGTGGGGGAGAACGAGGGAGGAAGGTGGAGTGGGAAAACATTTTTGTTGATGTATTGGGCGGGCCTTGGATGGTGGTGGTGAGTGGTGGTGGGGTAGAGGGTGGGCACGATATGTAAACTAATGAAGGTGGTTTGGATACTATGGATGGTGGGGGGTGGCAGGGTCATCGGGGGAGTGTGGAGGGAGAGGGGGCCTGTTCGTTTTGCGACCCCCCAGCTGTGACATTGCCCTGTACGCAGTTGCTGCTAATGTCGGGTGGGGGGATGGGGAGTAGGGGTCCTTCCTTGTCCTCTGGCTTGGGGCGGCTCTTATGCAACGACTTCTTCCTGGAGGCTCTAAAGAGAGGTGAGAGATTCGATCATGGTAGAGGGTAGGGAGGGTTGATCTATCCTTCTGGATTAGAGAGGCATGGCCTCTCGCCTTCCGAGAGCAAAGGGAGGCGGGCAGGACCACGTGGTCTCTCCCAACAGCTCCGGGCAGGGTAGTCTGTCCGTAGGAATGTAGTCGTCTGAGCTGGGTTGGCAATGATACATGTCCGTCCGCCAAGGGCACTAAAAGTTGGTGAGCTCCTGCTAAAGATGGGCTTCTAAGGCTCAACAACAATCTATGCCTTGATTACATCACTATGGGACCCTCTGAGTTCGATGTCAGCTTTTTTCGGCCGGAGGGACTGAGCTCTCTTGGTCGAAACAATGGAGGTGGCTAAGGTCGAGCACCCGGCTGGCCAGGAGACTTTGCTGTCAGGTCCGTACTAATTTGTTCCTTATTTAATTTTTTCCGCTGTCCAGGCGGTGTTCTCGTCAGAATGAACGTGAAGAGGGTGACCGTTCTAACTACGTAACGGGGAGTCAATCTCTTGTATTGACATCATGTACGTGGCGTGCCGATACGGGAGGTGGTGGGCGTCCCGCAAATAGAACGGGGACGAATTGGCCATATATGGTCATGGGGCTTGGACAATGTTATGGTCATATGCTCTGGCTTTCGGGGAATACGGTTACCCATTATACCTTCTGCTACCTTCCTCGGAAGGGATCGCATCCAGATTTCACTAGGGTCAGCCGAGCTGTGTCACAGATGCGGCATGCCCTCACGCATTCTTTTCAGTGGCAGCTGCACCGCGCGAAGTGCACTCATTGTGTGGGGCCTTAGCGTCACATTGGTTGCGTCCTGTGCAAGATTCGTTGTCACTATTGTGACAAATTGGACACCCGTTCAGACGCTGTTCCACGTTCCTTTGCGCCAATGCGGTCAATACCCAGGCGGGAGAAAGCCATGAGGATGATTCTGCATGTGAATGGGTGGGAGACTGGCAGCTGGTGAAGGATCTTTGGAGGGACAGTGAGGAAGGGAAGCAGAAGATGCCTTGCTGCCAACTAAGGCGTCAGGAAAAAGCGCCAAAGAGAGCGGGAGATGGGCGACATCTTCGGGAGACCTCAGGAACTGGGGGGAATCTGGGGTGACTCTGAATACCCAGCCCCTGAGGATGATTGATGCTACCGTGAGGGCCCAAAAGGAGGAGTGAACTGAAAGAGGGAATCTGGAGGCTCCAAAAATAGGCAAGGTGCCGTCTGCCTCAAACACCCCGTGTTGTCCAGCATGGATGGGGAAAGAGACGACTGGCAAGAGAGGATGCAGGGTAAAAAGAAGGGGATGTTAAGATCTTCTACCACCCACAGATGCCAAAGGGAAGGTTTACAACAGGACCCCCTCTGGCTGATCTCTCAAAACGGTTCTGCTCCCACGGTGACATCGCCCCCCTCATCGGAGGGGGCGGCCGGGGAAGGTAGGGGTTCCGGGAAGCTGTGCGGTGACATCAGGGCTAACAGGGGGCGCCGAGGTCCCCTCCCGCTGGGGAAAACATGTCCATCAGGGGGAGGGGACTGGCCTAGAACCAGGAGGACAAGGCGGAGGGGATTATGGGAAACATCTGTGTCCTTAAAAGGACAAACCATAATAATAATAATAATAATAATCTTTTATTTCTATAGCGCTCCAACATAATTCCGCCAGCACTTTACAAAGTCAAGGTAAACATATCAGTCATTACACATTAGAATAGTGCTTACAAATCGAGACACAAGGTGTGAAGGCCTGCTCGATGAGAGCTTACCAATCTATTGGGTGTATGGGGTGATACATACGGTTAAGAAGTTGCCAAGTTTTACAACGGGGCGGCAATGTGTTTATAAATAGGGGGGTGGTTTACAGAAAAATGGATGACCCTGCCACCCAGACTGTACATATATTAAAGAGTAAGTGCCTGTGATGTGCTAATAACAAGGGGTGCCAGGGAGTAGTGACCAGATGTGTGTGTGTAGCAGTTAGGGATCTTGGTGGGCAGACCGAGAAGATGTTATTTTCGGGCCTCTTAAAACTGTGAGGTTGTGAATGTGCCTGATCGCCGCTTGGTGCATTTTCCTGAGAAGAATTGGTGACCGCACGTGTGAAATCTTGGGTAAAGGGGGGGGTGTGTGGCATGGGAGGTTCGGAATGATGAGGAATGTTAGTTGATATCATCAGCAGAGCGGGAGAGCACGGGTAGGGTGGTAGACAGAGTCTAGGGAGAGATGTAGGAGGAGACGCGCTGTGGAGATGCTTTATGGGTGATGAGTGCTGAGTTGTATATACTGTATCCTGTACTGGATGGGCAACCAGTGCAGTGACCTGACACAAGAGGTAGAGGCATCAGTTATGAGGCTGGAGAGAAAAAGACTAAGCTCTGGCTGTGCTGAGTTCTGGACAGATTGGGAGAGGGGAGATGTTTGCAGGAGGGAAGACCGTAAGCAAGGAGTTGCAGTAGTCAGAGACGAGAAAGATAAGCAGCAGTAATGAGGAGTTTGAGTCGTTTCACAGTGAGATAATGGAAGGATTTTGGAGATATTCTTGAGGTGCAGGTGACAGGAGCGGACAACGGGGAGATTGGAATATGGGGAGAAGGTCAGATCAGAATCCAATAAAACCCCTAGACGCAGCGGTGCCTGCATGCTAGGGAATGGTGGATACCACATACAGAAACAGAGAATTAGCAGGGGGGGGGGGGTTGGTTAGTAGATGGACCGGAGCAAGGACAAGAAGTTCAGTCTTAGTGAGTTTAGTTTCGATGGAGAGAGGAAATGAATGTCAGAGACTGCGGACAGACAAGTCCACTGGTGTTTTGTAGCGGGCTGGAAGTGATGCTGTCCACGGTGGAGGAGGAGTATAATTGGTGTGTCTATCCGCATAGAGGCGGTGGTACTGGAAGCAAATCTACTGATGATTAGTCCAATGGGGGCTGTGTACAATGTAAAAAGGAGAGGACTAGAACTGATCCGCTGAGGAACCCCAACAGCAAGAGAAGAGGAGAGGAGGGTGGAAAAAAAAAAAGGGACCACTGAAGGACGCGGTCAGAGAGGTAGGACGAGAACCAGCGGAGTGCGGTGTACTGGAGGCAAGGGTGTGAGGCATTGACTGTAGGAGGAAGTTGCTTGATCCACAGTGTCAAATGCTGCAGAGAGATCCAAGAGAAGCGTAGAGCATGGAGTAGGTTACCCTGTTGATTTTGCTGTTAGGAGGGTCATTTGAGACTTTAAACTAAGGGCTCTTGTTTCCGTGGTGTTGTAGGGTGCGGAAACCTGATATGTAGGGGTCAAGAAGAGAGTTTTAGGCAGAGAGATTGCGGATTGTGGCGAGAGTAGACTAAGCGTTTCCAGGAGTTTAGGATGAAGGGCAGGTTAGAGATACTGGGTCGGTAGTAGTTATCAGCACAGGACGCGGTCCCAGAGAGGGCTTTTTTTAGTAAAGGGTTTTATTGCTGTTGTTTGAAGGAAGATGGAAAGATCCAGTGGAGAGAGAGAGGTTTACAGACTTAGCAGTAAGTGAGAGAGGACTGCTGGAGAAATGACCTGGACGAGGGTGGAGGGAATGGGGTCAGTAGAGCAGGTGGTGGACGAAGCAGGAAGAGAAGCGCTGGACACTTCTTCCTCTGTCGTCGCGGTCAAGGGCTGCGAGATAGATTAGAGAGTGCGGGGGGGACAGAATGGGTATTATTTGGGGACTGAGATTATGTTTAGCCGGTTATTTTCAATTTTGTATTTGAAGGAGTGGCCAGGTCTTCAGCCAGTCAGAGGTCAGGTGACGCGGTGCCTGCACTTTAGGTCCTTAGGAGGGAGGGTGAAGGTGTCAAAGAGGCGTTTTGGGTTGTTTTGTGTAGTGTGGAGATGAGGGAGGTGAAAAATTTTGTTTTGGCGCAGTGAAGGGCAGTGTGATTAGTCCTGAACATGAAATTTGTAGTGGAGGAAAAGTCTGCAGGTAGCTTTGTTGACTTTCTCCACAGGCCCGCCTCAGCACACCTGGAACTTCGATGGAGAAAACGAGTCGAGTGTGTTGCCAAGGCTGCGGGCGTCTGCTATGAAGGTGCCGGTGTGTGAGTGGTACCAACATGTCCAGGGTCGGTTGTGAGAGTTTCATTGTAACATTTGACAGCCTGGCTCCTGGACAGGAGAGGGATGGGAGATTGGGGCCAGTGAGGACTGTATGGTGTCTGTGAGTTCCTGAGTTATTAATGTGAGCGGATATATCTGTATGGATGAATGGCATGTTTGTCCAGAGAAGGCTGCGAATTAGTGATAATGAAGGGAGATAAGATTTGTGGTCAGGGGACGAGAGCATAAGGTGTGGAAGATCTGTGAAGTTAGAAATTGAGGAAAGATGACTAGAAGGGACCAGAGTCAGATAGTTCCCATCCTTGTGGGTTGGGGAGTCAGTAAACTGCGAGGAGGCCAAGGAGAGAGGTTAATGAAAAGAAAACTGTGAGGCAGAAGGAGACATGGGGTCATCAAACTGGGGATGTTGAAATCACCTCATGATGAGAGTGGGCATTCGAAGAGAGGAAGTGTGGGAGCCAGGCAGCAAAATGATCCAGATAAACTGGGCGGGGAGGCCGGGGGGGTCTTGTAGACAACTGCGACTCATGAGGATAATGCCGAAGAGTTGAGGTGTGGACCCTCAAAGGGAGAAGGGGGAATGTGAGGGTGGGGGTGCAGGGGGCATGACCTGGTAAGTGCAGTGTGGAGGAGACGAAGTATGCCAACTCCTCCACCGGCCTGTTCTCAGGTTCTGGGGGGGGGTGCTGTGGCGTGAAGTGTAGCCCACATAGGTGAGAGCGGACAAGGGAAAGCGGTTCGTGTCAGATTTCTGGAGCCATTGTTTCGTGAGGGCCAGCAGGTTGAGGGAGTTGGAGAGTAAAAAGGTCATGACAGCAGTGAGTTTGTTGCAAGACGGGGTATCGGGCGTTCCATAGAGCACACTTTAAAAGGGACAGAACAAAGGGCGTACTAGCGAAATGGCATAGCAGGTTAGCAGGGTTTCTATGGGGGCCTGAGGATGCGAGTGGGTTAATGAGCAGTAAAGGAAGGTGGCCGGGTTGGGGAGGAGATGTCCCCTGCTAGCGAGAAGCCGGAGAATGAAAGAGGACAGCGATGGGTCAGTGATGAATATGTAGCGGCGTTTGTGCTGTATATGTGAGCTGGAGGTTTGGGTGGTTGTTGAAGAGGGAAAATAGCGTGTGGGTTATGAGTACATTGGTGAGGGGAAGGAGAGAGGAAGGAGCTTATGTGGATAATAATTGTCTGAGGGCATAGATAGGGTGGTAAGATTAGGAGGCAGGGATCGGTGCAGGTAGATAGTAATAGCAAGCATGGTAAATAAGGAGTATGCAAAGTGAGAGTGTGCGCAACGTACAAATAGGCGAGAGTCCCTTCTCCCTTTCTGCTCACTTCAGGCTCAATTCTGGGATAATTCTGAGATTGCCAACTTCTAAAATTGCCATTAGAAATTTATTGGGGGGGCCCCCAGTGAAATTTGTGTTCCCCCAGACTCGGTCTCCACAGACACAGCTCTGCTAATTATACTCAACTATGATGAGTTTCAAAAAGCATCGTTCTGGATGTGGAGGAATTGGCACGGGTAGGGGAAGAAGAAGCCGTCTAATTCAGTCCCCAGGATGGCGACGCCACTCCAGTGATGCTGGCATCATTAACGTTGCCAGCATATAAAAATAGATACGGCTCGGTTTGCGGCGTTTGATTTTTTTCGGTATAGCCGAACCGTTTATGACACCAGACATTAATTTTTCTGCAGGAGGGATCAGGCTGCCAGATTCAGCGGCAGTGTTTAAGGCTAAAGGGAGAATGGCGCCGCGGAGCCTCCTACTGGTCTCTTGCAGCTGAGCCGTTTAGCCGGAGGTGGGCCGTACTTTTCCTACAGCTACTCGGTACTACCAATGGACGGCGTGATTGAATTAGAGTTGTGGGGAGGTGCCTGATCTTAGAGGTCCTCATGAAGGGACGAGGAACTTCGTCTAGTTAACAATCTATTGGTCCCCAGTCCAAGTGGGACAGAAGCTGTCTCTTATGAGGATCAAGCCCTATCCTTTTTTACAAGTCTGGCAGGTGTTCTGTCTTGGCAGGGAGACTTCAAATACTGTACGAAAGGCCCCAGGACAGGGGAGGTTCACAGAGACAAGCTGACGTTCTGGAACAGCGTGCGTTGAATAGCATGCTAGAGAGGCTCGTCTGGTGGATGTCACACTTCCGGCACACCCCAGGCACGCGGGGTTCACCTATCATAGGCGGTTAAGCTGTAGGTCTAGGATAGACAGGTTTTATTTGAGGAGGAAGCCGTCTCTTCAGTGTTGTCTGCTTGTTGAGGGTGGGAGTTCTCGACCACTTTTATGTTTGTTTCTCTGAATGTTTACAGAGGAGCCCCCCGTTATGGGAAGAGGCTACTGGAGGATCAATATTCGTCTCTCATTGAAGAAGCGGAGATCAGGACAGTTCCTTTGTGGTATTTTTTTTCTGAGCAGGTTAACCATTGATGGGTCTGTGCAGTAGTAGGGCAGAGAAGTGGAGGGAGATTGTTCAAAACAAAGGGTGTCCAAGTCTTTCCGCCAGCCTATCACGAGCCTCAGGAGCCTGAGAGGTATCGCTCTGTACCAGGGTCTGAGGAGGGAAACTTCGAACGTCTTATGAGTCTCGGGACGGGGGTACTAGCCGCGAGGAGATCTCCAGAGTGAAGTCCTGGCTCATGAGGTGTCAGTATGAGTAGACACGCATCTTGTTGTTGTTTGAGAGGGATGTATGGGAGAGTACCGCTCGCCCGATGATCCTTACAGAAACTGCAAGATGTCAGTGACTAATAGTAAGATTGTGTCTGACTGATTGATTGTACGGGGTCCCTGAGAAGTCTAGTATCAGGGATCTGGAGGTCGTCAGATTCACTACGACTCACATCTCATGGCGCAGGGAGGGATTGATCGGGACAGCAGGGACTGTCGGCTTTCCTGGCTGAACTGTTCCTGAATCGGGAGTTAGACCCTCTCTTGATGTTTTGACAGAAGAGATCAGGAAGATGAAATCGCCTGGCGACTTGAGGGGGCTTCCGCCCTCAAAAAATCGCCAGGGACCTCGATGGTTTAACATCTGAGTTTTATTATAAAGACCTTTTGGACACATTGGTCCCCTCTTGACTGAGGTAATAAATGTGAGTGTCTCTCCGCAGTGAATGCATTCTGCCAAACTAAATGAGTGTATGGTCAGCTTTGGGTCCTTCTGTCTAAAGGGTTAAAGATCCGTCCACATTTGAGAATTGTGCATACCCATAGTGACTGCTCAATGTGGACAGAAAGTTCTGGCAAGGTTGCTGTTTAATCGTTTGGTGATGTTTTTGCACGCCAGTACTTTCAGGGGCCCTCAACGCACTGCTCTGTTCCAGGTCTTAGTAAGTTTAGTGCTGTTGCTAGTGTCCGAGATGAAGATGTGGAGGCAGGGCAGGGCGGGTCACTGGAAGGGGTACCTGCTGTCTTGGATCAGGGCAATAAGCGTTTTGATATGTTGTTAACCATGGAGTACCTCTGGTCCGTCCTCTGAGATATGGCCTGCCCGGGGAGTTTGTTGGAATTGGCTTAAGACTTGTACGCAGGGGGAGAGAGTTTCCACACTTGTAAACGGTTGGATTGGCCGGCCCTTTGAGGTGGGTTATGTGGGTTACGCACTGGGTTGTCCTGCTCTTCTGAGCCTGCCTACTGTTGTTGTGTTTGCGATCGAATCTCCTTTCCTACTTAGGAGGATGGCATTGGATGGACCGGTGGCAGGGGGTCGGGATGGATTCCGGGACGGAGGGCTCCGGGGGGGGGATGGCCACTCTGAGGGTGGTGGCT